>VYYJ01002279.1:0-22681 GCA_021029165.1 Cyphoderus albinus | reverse complement strand
GATTCCAATATGCAAAGGCCTAATTGTTCTGAAAATAAGATGGGAATAAAGTAGCCGCTTACTTCAGGATACAAAATAATCTTGTAGCCCAATTTGATCTTTCAAATGCAGATCTCAAATGTTGTTACAGGGAGGTCTTTCCGGATGGCGATGATGCAGTATCGTAAGTACATCAAATATCAACTTGCTATACAATCTGTCATTTATCATTTAATCATGCAGAACAAGTAATTTTTTGTTATTTAGATTTTCTGCAGAGTGCAAGAAAATTCAACGTAATACAATCTCACTTAACGTCGGATTTGATTTAAAGTGGTCTGCAAAAATAAAAGCACAAACCTTGAAGTTTACAAGGAGGGCTTCAATTTCGTCAAAGAAAAGGACGCAGTGGAATCGCGTATAAAAGCTTTTGAAACGAACGCAGCTTCTGGAACTTCTAGGTCTAGGCTCAGTGTCATTTTTATCGCTTTGCACAACACTTCACAATACCAGTTCAAACGCCTCCTGCCAAAGACTAAAAAATATTTGGAGGACACTTTGGTTGTAAATTACAACTTGTAATATGCTATTGCGGATTACTATTGGAGACCTTATTCCATCTTAATGGAGAGGAAAAACTTTACGTCTGCTTATTCGTCCAGGCTCAGTCATGCGAATATTAACATGATGACATGGGCAGATGAGCCTCTACTGCAACTCTTAAAATTTTCTCCATAACGAAGGTCATCTAGAGAACACTGCTCTCATCATTGCTGGAGACCACCGTATTTCCAGTGATAAAGATTTCTTTGAACCTGACACAGCCAAGCTTGAGAGCTTAAAGCCTCTTTTGTATGTTGCCCTCCCAGTTTGGTTCCAAGATTCTTACTCAACAGCGTTCTCCAATATTCAGGAAAATGCTGACGTATTAACGACCCCGTTTGACCTCTTTCGAACTGTCCTGGACTTCATCGACCTGAGCAGATTAAATAACAAAACGTCGCAGTTGCTCTTTCAGCCTACTGACACCTTCATGGCTTCACGAGCAGTGAGTCTTTTCGATAAGGTCCCAGAACAAAGATCATGTCCCGAGGCTGGGATTCCCTTAGTTTGGTGTCCCTGCTACAAGAGGACTCAAATTCCTGTTGCCTCCACTCTAGCAAAGGAAGCTTCTGAGAAAGTTATGGAAAAGATTAACGAGAAGATAAAGAAGAACCCGGATTGTTCAAGGTTATCATTAGAAAGAATAAGATCCGCAAGCATTGTGCACGCTTATGATGTTCATGATTATCTGGAAAGGAAAATCTTGAAGAAAGAGTGCAAACCTGTTTTAAATATGAGTATTGAAGCTAACTTGAATAATAATAGAAGGGATAATCGGAATCATCAGGCTCAATTAGGATGTGTGGAAGTATCCACTGTCCGCAAGGAAAGCTCCTCCGGAATTAGTTTAGACGATGACCACATTGTTTTAAACATAGTGCTGGTGGCACAACCGGGTGACGCAATTTTCGAGGCTTCCGTGTACTAAAGTGTATCCAATGGGTAGTTATTCTGTAATTGAAAATATTGTGAGAATCGATGAGCACTCTGGAAAAAGTAGATGTTCTCGAAATGGATTGAGTCGACGATTCTGTAACTGTAAATCCTACCTAAAAAAGCTTCGTAATTCTCAATAAGCCACTCACCGCTATTTTATTTGCTTCATTTTTCAGTGAAGATTAAGTTTGTTTCCGATTTGCTGAAGATTCGAATCATGAGAATTGCATCGATTTGACTGAATAATGTTTTTTTCTGCCTCACGCTAATTTAAATTGATTTCCTTTAACGGTACAGTAACACTGTTAAAACAATTATTCATACATAAGAAAAAAGTCACGTTTTCTTTTATACTACACTGCAAATATGTGCTAGTTGTAAGTTATAGCGTATTACAATAAATACCTGTTTATTACCTATACATACTGTCAATTACGTTTGTTTCTTCAATTGCATTAAATGTAGGTACGTCTAATATTTTTATTGTCCACACAGGTGTATGAGCATTATGAATTATGATAAGGTTATTGATACGGATCTTATGATTACGTGATATTAACGAGATGAATTGGTTTTAGCTTGAAAGATTAGTGCATAGCATGTTTTATTGTTTTGGGAAGCACGGTTTAATACAATCAACTCATTTTCTCTTTAAACCTTGACGCACAATAACAAAAGCCATGGTTCGATCATTCCAGGGTCAAATTAGCAACCAAGCAAACTGCTCGCCTTTATTTTCACATTCGCATTCATGTAATAGGTCTCATATTTAAATTAATTGGGCATCATGTTCAGAAACATTCATAATTTTTTAAATTTATTCACCAGCCGGAAAAATTTTCTGGGAGTAGCATTCTTCGTCACAGTTTTATTTAATGTCATTTACTTTGATTCACCCATTAAATGGGGCAAGTGGAGGAGACGGTAACGTTCGAAAAAGTTATTCTAATTGAACGGACATTTACACATTTACAGCTACTGAAAAAATGTTTGTCACTCTAAAAAAATCTCAGGTTACCCACCATGGTTCATCTACGACCACAGACCGAATCAACGAATGTATGTCCCAGCCGAAAATTGGATCCTTTTGCGGATGAAATGAAACAGTTTCTGCGCCACCTGCCTCGTTTCAATTGCTCGCAGAGGAAAGAATCCACAGAGATTTACAAAGGCTCCATTTTTCGGATTGAGAGAGGCCATTTTCTTGTGCAAGAACAGGGAGTTAATTTGACGGGGAAGCTCTGCTGCTACAAAAGGGTATCGCCAGTGGGAGACGAATCAGTCTCGTGAGTTTCTTAAGGACTAAGTAGGCTATTTTTGGGTTATCAAAGTGAACATAAATTTTACTTTCATTAAATCTAACCACAAACTATTTAAGTTTTTTTGTCGCCTCAGGTTCTCATCGATTTGCACAACTATTAAAAGACCAACCACAAAAATTCCTGATGACTACACGGTGATAGAGGTTACTTGCAGAGACGCGGTCACAAAGGCCCTCTTTTACAGAGACGGCTTCGGACTGGTTAGTGAGAATCAGAAGGTCGAAGCGAGAATTCACAAGTTTGAAAATAAAAGTGGAAAGCCGTCCAATATTACAGAGGATGACGATAACCTCAGTGTTATTATCATAGGACTAGACAGTATTTCTCAAATGCATTTCCTGAGGAAACTGCCAAAAACAGCGAGTTACTTGATGCAAGATTTGGGTGCATTTAGACTGAACCGTTACAACAAAATTGCGGAGAACACCTTACCAAACATTCTTGGGAGCATCAGCGGAAGGACAATGAAGGAGTTTCGGGAAGAATGTGTGGACGATGAAGCCGGTATTTTTGATGCCAGGCTGCACACTTGTCGCTTTATTTGGAAACTGTTTGCAGAGAGAGGTTATCGAACTGGATACTCGGAGGATGAAATCAGTATTTCCATTTTTAATCTGTATTTTGGATACGCATTCGACAGAGAAAAACCGACCGACTACTATTGGAGACCGCATTCCATTCTCATGGAGAATCATATTGGAAGTAAGTCGAGTTACTGCTACGGTCCAAGACTGTCTTTTGAGACCTTGATGCAGAACGTGAAAATGATGGCTGATGTGTTTAAACACAAAAGATACTTCAAATTCACTTACTCGACAAAACTGGGTCACGAGGACTTTAACGCCATGGCCTGGGGAGACGAATCACTTTTGGATGCAGTGAAATACCTGCACACGGAAGGTCATTTGAACAACACTGCTCTTATTATCATTGGAGACCACGGCTTCAGGGGTCATGACGAGGTGGAGCAGGCGATGCTTGAAAATCGACAGCCTGCAGCATACATTACGCTTCCACCTTGGTTTCAAGATAAATATCCCGAAGCTTTTGCCAACTTGAAGGAAAACGCCGAAAATTCACTCACTGTACCTTACGACCTCTATAGAACCCTGCTGGATATGATGAACCTGAAAAGGCTTAGCCAAATCCCGTTTCCTCCCAATCCATTGTTCGTGCCAATCACCGAACCAATGAAACTCCGAGGAGTTAGTTTATTTGAGAAAATTCCCTTTTCGAGAAATTGCACAACAGCCCAAATTCCTTTGATGTGGTGTACCTGCCACCAAACAATATCAGTGGACACAAACTCTTCTTTGGTAGTTGAAGTGGGAAAAGCGATTGTCGCTCACATGAACTCTGTTATCAAAACCAAAAGCGTTTGTGCCAAACTGGTTTTTGACCGTGTGACTGCCGCTCAAGTTTTAGATGTTAATGATAACCTAGAAGCTCAAGCTATAGTTGAACGCATTAAAAGCTGCGCACATTCTGCTCCTGGAAATTGCTCGTTATTTGAAAAGAACAATGAAATTGTGCTCCACGTTGTGTTAACAGCGACCCCATCAGGGGTGGAGGTGGAAACGATCGGAGTGAAATCGGCGGATGGAAAGATTCAGGTTCCCGAAGAAATTGTGAGAAAAGATTGGTTCCAGGGTAAGAGTCAATGTGTAGGAAGATATTTGCAAAGTAAGTATTTTATATTGATATCTAATATTTATTTACAAGTTATTTGCAAGGTACTTTTTGCAGGGTATTTTATATTTATATTTGATATTTCCAGGTTTTTGTGTTTGCAAATCGTCCCTCTAAAAGAATGTCATTCTCTTTAATGAAAAATTGTATATAATAGCTAATAACATATTTTTTGTATATTTTTTTTGCTTTATACTATATGCCCTAATTGTAGTACGTAATAATAATGTTAATGATATAAATAAATAAATTATTTTACAATCAATAATTTTATTGATTAACAAAATGACCAAGCTTTCCCATAACTTGGCCGGCACTCTACGGGACAAGATGGCAGCTTGTAATTTCCGGCTCCCATTTCTGGATTACCCACAAAATCAGTCGAATTATTTTTTCGACGTACAGGAATCGGTTTCACGGAAATCTTCAAAAATCTGGCGTTCTGACCACAATTGTAGCTATCGTAAGCGACAATTAAATGCGGAAATTGTGTCCACAGCACATTGAACAAAACCGTTTGGTCCCAATCTTTGGAGGGGTGGTTGAAAAGCTGGCTGAAAGCAACTATTTCAGTCTGTAAAAGATCTACTCGGAATTCCTCTGAGAGGTTATTCATTGCACCCCATGTGCCACCTAGTAGAGGAAGATTATGAGAGGGATGGTCGCGTATCACCATCAGAGATTTCTCTTCAGGGTTCTCCAGCCAGTCATGGACTGCAGCAGATTCGCGTTTGGAGATAACAGAATCCAAATCCCGTGAAAGAAACAGCTCCACTGTTGGATCTCCCAAGGGCAGGAAACGCCATGTCATGAAGTGCATTGAGGATTGGTCGCCTACATTTAAATTGTCACACCAAATGGATTATTATTATAATTGATGAGTTTCATTTAAATTTTTGAAATGACACGTCACATACCAAGGCTTGGTGTTGCTCTGATGTTACACCATTGAATGTCTGCGGTTTTGCACACAATGTCACACAACGGCTCACTGCGACTTATAATTGCATCGCTGTAGATTCGCATCACGAATCCGGGGTAGTACTGCCTCATCCGGATAAGATTTTTTAGGATTCCTCGTCTAAATATTTTCTTCATTGTCTCCATCTCCAAACTATCAGTATGCGGGATATGGTAGGTAAAGGACACGACCTTTTGACCTGTTCGGTACCAAGACGTTTCATCACTGCACGATGAATTCAATTTAGCACTGTATGAGAACAATTCAAAAACAATATTTTTATTTTCATTCACGGTTGGGTATTAAAATTATTTGTTAAACCTATTTAAGTGAAATTAAAATTCATAACAATAAAAATCTTACAGTTTGTCAAGCGTGTTATTGTTATATGAGAATATTCTCTTGCAGCCACACTCCTGCAATTCGACACTCTGCCGTACAGGCAGCGATGGCCCTTTGTCATTGTCATCAGGGGTGACTTTTGTGGTATCAATGAGTATTAAAGTGGCAAGAATTAAGGCAACTGCTAACGCTAATTTCCATAAAAGTTTATGCGAAACCGGACTATTTCTGAAATGGGTCTGGATTCTGTTACAAAGCCCCATTCTGAACTTTATTCGACTCATGATTGTCACAAAATGAGTCAAATAAAAGGTAGTTTTTGTCACAGCAGTCTTTCACGCAAATTGGGCAGCGACAAACTAAAAGGTTGATAGAACCGTAACACTGGCGATAAAAGTAGATAGAAAAATACTCCGTTAACGATAAGCATACCAATACTATTTATTTTTGAAAACCCTAGCTACATATAAGGTAGGCGTAGCTATAGCTTTCCGACTGATTTAGACATTTTTAGACCCGTGTATTTAAAAATAGAATTAACAGCACCCACTTCAGAAATTAATAAGCATTTCAGAGAAGCAGCGGTGTTGTTTGGAAAAGATATGTCGCATCGCATCGATAGCTGAGAGAAAAACGGAAAACAATGCGTACAATTACGTTGCTTTCCCAGTCCGAGTTCCTGAATTATTGAGGTTTTGTATTAAATTTGCAGATCCCATCACTTCACCGTAACCTTTAATAACCGTGTTGTTGTATGAAATGTGGTTTTCCGGTTTTTCTTGTCGTTTCGTTTATTGCATTGTCGTTTGTTTCTATTTTCCATTGTATGATTTTCAAATGCATACGTTTTACACAGAGTTGATAATGTCGATGGTGAATAATTTTTGGTATGATGCCAATATCAATACAGTATGGGAAATGGTAAATCTTTATTTAAGTATTTTGAAAAACTTCAGCTAAATTCACATCGATTATTATACACATAAAATATATTATACTTAATATTTTCATACATTTTTACTAGTACGTATAGTTTAGTCTAGTAATAGCAACCTTTATCATGATTATTTGATCTCACAGTTTAACACACTGACACAAACGCACAATATTTTTGGAACATGTAATGAAACAGAAATTTATTGATTTCTGACTATCGTTTGTCTATGACTGATTAGAGTAATGTTATATAGGTATCTTACATAGTCAGCTAACTTACGCTTCCATTCAACAGAGCGTAAAAAGAATGTTAATACTAATTGCTAGTTAAATAAGACAGTTTGCTTAGTTAAAGTAGAAGTAGATTTTTATCGAAAACATAGACTAATTTTCACACACATTGAGATTTATAATAGATAATTGAAAGTGTTGAATAGTTCATTTGTCCGCGTCTACATTAAATATTTGTGCTATGGTGGTGGTGGACGCATTCAAGGAAATTCCTCCATGGACAAATTACACGTGTTTAAATATTATAAAGTCAAATTTTTACATTTCATTCTTCTATTTTGTTGAAAAAATTATTTAATGTTTATATCATTTATCTTTTTTGTTTCCTTTTTACATGACTTTGTGATTTGTTTAATGAAATCAAATCTGTAGGCTCATCCTTTCCAAAATTTGTAAGCATAATTCGACTCTGGTAACAGTTTTTTTCTGTGCGCTTTGTTTTACATGTCGGTACTGGAATGCGAATGCGGCCTTGAACGCTGCCGTCTCCTCGCCAATTCGGATTGAACAACAGGGCCTAATGGTGGCGCCTTCGGCGACTGCGATATTGCTGTGTACGTCGCTTGGATGGCACTCTGGAATACACACACAAAGAAAAGATAAACATTACAAAGATTGCAACATTGTTTATTGTAACAATTTCAATCTTCCTGCTGTCTACCAACTTTTCCCCATTTTGTCAAGAAGTGAAAAGCGTGTCGCTTGGATGGCACTCTGAAATACACACACAAAGAAAAGATAAACATTACAAAGATTGCAACATTGTTTATTGTAACAATTTCAATCTTCCTGCTGTCTACCAACTTTTCCCCATTTTATCAAGAAGTGAAAAGCGAAGCAATATTATGTCCGTCCTATAAACTACATACAGAGTTTTTGTATGATGAAACACTTTCTCCCGTATAATAAAGTTTAGTTTATACATTGTTATAAAGTAACCCAATACTTCTGTCTGTCTACATGTCTCCGAAATCAATTATGTGCACGACAGCCCAGTGAAATATTTGAATTGGGAGCAGCATAGTGAAAGTAAAAGAGTGAAAGCAATCCATGTCGTTTCTATGAAATGCAAATTGCATTATGCAATTTATTTTCTTTGTTTACATCATGATATCTTAGCGTGTGTTTTACGTTACCTATTGCTGTACTTGTAAGTGCGAAATTTTATTTACAGGAAAAAATCTACTGATAAAGAACTTTGTCGACAGCGTGCTCTATTTGATAGTCAGGGAAAATGTCACTAAATCTGAAGATATTGCAGGGAGTATGAGACATGAACATTATAAATATTTGCTGATTCAGCATTAAGCACACGATTTACAACGTTATCTGTTGTTATACACGTCCACTAGTGTAATGAGAATTAGATATGTAGAATATACTATTACAAAGGTAGAAAGGGAAAAGTGCTTCCAAAAATAGCTTTAAAACAAGCATGAATAAGAGAGACTTAAGAAGAACTTTCATTCCTTCCTTTTTCTGAACGAGTTGACACATGAGCTGAATATGAAATTACGAGAAAAAGTAAACCAACCGGGGAAAAGGGTTTTCTTTTTTCTTTGCTCCGGTTAAAGAACTTAAATACAAATAGGGAAAAGGGCATTTTCTAAAAACTTTCAACTCAACAGAATTTGAGAGCTTTAGCTGCATGGAGGAAGAAAGATTTTTAATTGAATGTAGGATGTAGGAAAATGCCAAGTTGTAGGAAACTTTCCGGGATGTTTGGATAAATAGGGTTCGGTCGATGCAACAAAACTTTCACCAAACCCTTTTTTGTTTGCGCATTTATGGAAGACCAGACCAGTTTAAAATTGCATAGATAAAATCATTTACCTTGAGTGTGGGTGGACAATCGATTGGAATGGAGTTCGAAGGAAGCGTTTCTCTGCTCCGAATCCACGGATGACTGACAATTTGGTGAGCGGTGGGTCTCCTCCTGGGGTCAATGTCCAGCATCTTGGTGAGCAGTGATTTTGCCGTTTCCGAAATGCACGACCAACTGTCTGACGCCATGTCAATTTCACCGGTTCCGATTCGGGTCAAGATTGTGGCGGGAGTGTCATTTGCACTAGTTGCAAACGGAGTCTTCCCTGAAAGAAGTGTGTACATGAGCACACCCAGAGACCAGATATCACAGGCAGCGTCGTAGCCTTGCTTCTTCAGAACTTCCGGAGCGACAAAGTTAGCGGTGTAGCACGGCGTCATCAACAGACCATTCTCGGCCCTTAACTGCTTCGCGAAACCGAAGTCACAAAGTCTCAGTGTCTCTGCCTTTTGTGATTGATCAGCATACACAATGTTAGAGGGTTGCAGGTCACGATGGACCACTCCGTTCCGGTGAAGGTACACTACCGTTTCCGCAAGTACAGCCAGCACATCCGCTGCTTCCTTTTCAGAAAATCTTTTTTGGGCTAAAAGTTTGTCCAGAAGCTCACCACCGCGCAGCAGCTCCGTTACCAGATAAACATTACTGGAGTCTTCGTAGACGCTGTAGAGGGTGACTATGTGAGCGTGCTGGCTATGACGTAGCAGAATGTCGACTTCATCGTGCCACTCCCGACGACCCTTTGCAATCACCTTTAAGAACCGACAAGAAAGGCATTAAAATTCAAAGTAATCTTAATTTTTGACAGTAATTCCTTTAATAGACTTTGTCTGTGACGACTTACCTTAACTGCGTGCTCCACCTTGGAAATTTTATGAACACACCTGAGACAAGAGGCGTAAGCGCCCTTTGCAATTTCTTCTTTAAAGTCATAATCATCAAGAATGCTCGTCGTACGTATCACCTGTCAATCCAGAAGATTTATGTGACTATCTTAGTGAATTTTAATTTTCAATTATTGTATCGTCAATCAGGAAATTTTATCTTACGGAACGGAATATTTCTGGATTGCGTTTAATTTCAGGTTGAGGAAGAGCGGCAGAAGCAGCGGTCGCCGGAGGACCAGCTCCGGCGCCTGGAGCATTTCCTACGGTGGTCGGTGTCGCAGTGGTATTCATATTGTCGTCGAGTAAGCAGGACGCTATGAAGCTGAAGCCTCGGAACAGTTCATGTGCGTTTGCACTTGGAGGCACCCCCGGGGAATCTGAACACGTTTCCAAAATAAGTCATTTTGATTCAATTTTACAATCAACAGTCATAAACAAGTAAAACTATTTGTCACGTCCAATCAATGACAAACATACATCACAGGACAGATCACTCAAAAATGAGGCAAAGCGGAAATGAAAAAATCAATCACGTTTTTCTAGCATGCAAAATGAAAAAAATAGAAATAATTTCTCATTCTCGTGCAAACGATACATAATAATATATGTAACATTATGTTTCAATTTGAAGTCGTCCACACAAACACGAATGTTACGTGATTGTAGCAATTACTAATCTGATTAGTTGTCCATTTTCTGACTAACTGAAGTTACTGAAGCCGAAGCTAATTGTGTCAATTACAGAAACAGTAATTAGTAGTATTCACGTTTTAAGTATTAGTAATTAATGAGCAGACTACAGAAAAGTCTTTTTGTTAGTGCTGTGCTGCAACTGCAAAGATAGAGAGTGACTGCTGCTTAAAGAGAAGTCAACTTTCTACCCTATTCATTAACTACTCACGATTCCAAAAGTGACTTTTTGAAACATATTCTACAATCACAGTCATAATAGTCGTTAATTAATTAACTATCCAGCTATACATACGCTACGCTAAAAAGTGAATCTCTAAATAAGTATAATTTGATAGAATGTAATTTTAGTTATGTACCCTCGCAAGTCAACTGTCCACTCTCTGCACAGAAAATCATCATCATATAATCTCATGATTAGTCATTTGCGCCATCGCCAATTTTTACGATACGTTACACGTTATCAGATTTGACAAAAGCCATTTTTTATAGAAGAGGAGTAAAAGAGAAAAAGGAGAGAAGACAAAATAATTAATTCAAACGTTTGTCATGAGTCATGACGTTACATTACAGTAAGGTAATTAATGTAATTAAGTAAAGAATTGGAATGAAATGAATTGTTTGGAGAGATGTTTTTAAAGAATCCCGACAAAGAGGCAAAAAGAGCGTATCCAATACAAAAAAAGGAACCACTGAACCCATTCTCATTATCTTTTAACATTTTGGTAATACATAATACTTAAGAGACGGTTGCATGTAAATTATGTTTGTGAGTCATCTATAACATACCGAAGAACGTACCTTTGGGTGTCCTCGAAGTGAACTCGGAATCAAAGTAGAAAGCATCGTCGGCTCGAGAGACGGCCGGTTTGAAAGGTGGAATCACATTTTTCTTCCACAGGGCTGGCCAGTCAATCGTTTGAAAGAAACTGTGCTGTTTAATCTCGTCCACGCCACCTTTCATTTAAAAGTAGCTTCATTAAGCTTACGCAAGCTTGATTATCTATAAACGGTCTTTATTAAGTAAGACTAACCAGCCCCAAGTCTGTTGGCAGGATTCCTTTTGAACAAGGCTCGCAGAAGGCACTGAGCTTCAGGTGACAAAAACTGCGGCATTCCTAGCTTTGCTTTGAGTATCTGAACCATCGTTTCTTTCCGGTTTGTCCCTTGGAATGGTAAGGAGCCCGTGAGCATCTCATACTGCATTTACCACAAATAACATTCCTGTCATTCATTCGACTTATTTTACAACTTGGAAAAATTAAGAAATGTAAATTCGAACCATGAGAACCCCGAAAGACCACCAATCTGCAACGTAGGAATGTCCTTTTCTGTTCACCACTTCTGGTGCCATATATTCAACTGTTCCACAAAATGAGTAAGCTTTCTCGTCGTCCAATGGCTGTTTGCTCAAACCGAAATCAGTCAAGGATATGTGACCATCTGCATCTAGCAGAATGCTGCAATTAAACGTAGAAAGATAATTAATACTTTTCGATTTCGATTTGGACAATTCCAGTTTTTTATAGAGTAACAGCCTGAAAATATTTCACCGTTTTTGCAATTATTTATATTCATACTTTTCAGGTTTCAGGTCTCTGTAAATAATGCCGATGCTGTGCAGGTGGTCCAAGGCAAGAGCCAACTCAGCCAGATAGAATTTGACATCTTCCTCGGTAAACATTATCTGTAGTATTTAGAAATGACTTTATGAAACTCTGTAATCCATTCCATTCTACTCTTACCAAAACATGTCAAAGAAGAATAATAATAGATAACATTTTTGTTAATGTAAAAGTGATTTTGCGAACCTCTTTCGCCAATCGTGTGAACAAATCACCACCTCTGAGAAAGTCAAGAATCAGGTAGAGCTTTCCCTCCGTCTGGAAGGCGTAGTGCAGCTTCACGATGAATGGATGCTGAACCTCCGTCAGAATATTCCGTTCCATTTTCGTTCTCACTCGGTCACGAACTGCAGAGAAATAGCGAAAGTAGAAAGAAATGAATTTATTATAATTTTTAATTACTTCAAAAGGAAACGCAACATCCTCCAGAACAATTGCTTTTCTCACCACCAAATCCAATTTAATGTCAACAATATTCATCCGTTATAAATTCAAAATTTAGTTATTCAAAAGCTCGACTAATTAATAAAACACCTTTTAGCGTTGCCTTCCTCAGAACTTTCATCGCGTACAGGGTTCCTGCATCATTGCCCACAATTTTCCTGACAAGAAACACCTGTAGCATTTCATTTCACATTATATATAAAAAATTTGCATAATTTCCATTTCCACAATGGAAACGTTTCTTTTATCATGAGGCATGTATGTGTAATATAAAAAATGCTCTACCTTTCCGAAAGAACCCTGCCCGAGCACCTTGAGAAGTTCAAATTGCGATGGATCCGCTTTATCATGTCCTTCGCGTGTGACGTCATTCACCTCAATTTCTGATTCGACGCCATTCATCGGCTCCTCACCATCCTCAGTTTCGTCGGGAGTGACTGCAGACGCCTGTGAAAGGAGCGTCGACTTCTCGTCCTCATTCACGTTCAAAGCGGACTGGCTCGATTCTGGCGATGGCTGCTCAGTGGATGTGAAAATATTTTGAGTGGCAACAGAAGAGGCATGAGGCATCAACGAGCCATCATCATCACCGTTGGAAGTTGGAAGTAGCAGCACAATCAATATCATGTCAATAACAAAAAATTAGAAACGCTGCAATATGCTGCAAACCTTTTCCCCCACTTGCATGCTTCTTTCTCCATCAATTCATGCAGACCCTTTTTCTCATCTTTCTCAACACCATTCAGAAAGCAGCCAACTCAGTCATGCATCGGCAATTGGCATCCACCTTTTATATCAGATCATTTCTCAAGTGTTTGTATGTATCCGACTTTTTATTGTAAGTGGCATAGAAAAATGAGAGCTTGATGAAATGGCAAAACGATAAGCAACTATGGGAAAATGGTAGAACAAATCATGAAATGGAAGGAGAAAATAGTTTGTGCTCCACTTTCTTGTGATATGGTGGTGCGCAATTGGCAATAACTGTGGCTGTGGTGAAATGTAGGTAGTGTGAGAAGATGAAAGTAAAGAATAATGAATTTACAAAGAGAAGAACAGTAAAAGGAAAATATGTTCAGCTTACGTCAACGTGGTCATCGACGAGCATCTCCTCGACCTCCTGAAATAGGACAAGCAAAATATATAATGACATGAAGATATTCTCAAACACTCAAAATCAAAATAACAAAAATATGAGCCATTATAGGCTTTTGGGTCATTCGACATTCGATAACGTGGCTAGTGGCAAGCCTCATGTAATATTTCATGCATTTCATCGCTTTGAATATTGTAATGTTATTGATACATGATCTCAGACAGAGTGACTCTAATTGCTTACAGTTTATGAATGCTTGACTATTACTCACCGCGTTGGAAGGCGGAGGTCGTTTCGTGTCTCCCCATGGAACGCCAAGCTGATGAGCCAATGGCATTGTGCTTCACACTTTTTGACTTTCTCCGCACTTGGAAAGTTGGAAGAGAAACTTTTATCGGTGCAGTAGTGACTCACTACTAGTGAGTGGAACACTTTTAATGAATACAGATGTTGACGTTTGCAACTACAAGTTGTAGTCTACAACGTTGGGGGTTGTGAGGTGACGAGGAAAAATGACGAAGTTGAAATTATATTTACCTGAAACAAGGCATAAAGACAGAGTTATTAATTATTATTATGGTGGTGTTGCTGTTGCATAATCCTCAAGATAAAGATAAACACATCCACAAACAGCAATTCACATAGCACATACATAACTAAAGCATGCAAAACAAAAGTCTTTCCTAAATTCGTAAACTGTCTCTGGATTTGTTACTACATAAATGTGCTGGTTTATTTTATGGTGCATGGAGGCTTACGATTTTTGTGCATGCATGCACACGTGAAAGCAATTCAGTTTCACACCCAGGCTCCACTGGAACACAGAACGTTGGAAGTCACTGAAGTCAGTCACAAAAAAAGACGAGAAAATAAATATGATGGCACGTGAAACGAACGAACGACACACTCGCTGCCCCGTACTCTAGTTAACGGGAAAAACTAATTAAATTAACTAGGTTGAGGTTCTCTCGTTTTCCTCTCCGCACATTGAAGGGAGAAAACTAACTTTTAATTGGGAAAAGTAATAACAATAAAAAATAAATAAAGGGATATTACAACAGGGAAAATCAAAATAACTAGTTTTTCTTATGATCCACTATCCACGATGCGATCGAACGAAATATTAATTAATTATCGCCACGAATTAATTAGTGGTTAATTAATTCTGCTCAAGTTCTCAGTCTGCTGGATAAATAAGGAAAAAGTGAATGAACGAAAAAGGAAAAGGGAATGAAAACATCTTCAAATAATTTTACCGGTTCGTCAATCTGGGGCGATACGACAATTAAAAAGTGCAGAGTAGGCAATGACAAGCAAAAATTAAAAACATTTCAGTTTCACACCTGCTTCAATTACATACGCTCGCTCGTTCCAGAATAACATTTTAAGTTTTTAACTTCATTCGGTTACAGTTTCATATCTAACGTGCCCTTTCGACGCTTTGGTTCATCGCATCGTTAATTGTTTGTCAATCAGTTGAATCATTAGTTTAGTCAAGTTTAGTGGAGCATTATAGCACCCTGCCTGCTGAATTATAGTGAATGACCATTGACCGACCGACACCGACCGATTCTAAGCTCCAAGTAAGTCAGTTTTCTGGAGTTAATTAGATTGAATTAATTTGCCCAGTTCTTGATTGTTACAAGTGACTTGGCATTGGCAACATATCAAAATCGTGGTCACTAATGCTTCGTGCATTGACATTTACCATTTACAATTGTTAGAAAACGGCTTTGTTACATCTTTAATTAAGGTTCCTTTGGGTCATACAAAGTAATCACAAGTATGGTGGCAACGTTTGGCGAAGTTGTGTATGAGTCGTCTCGTGCATTTGCTGATGATGAAGAAGAGGAATTTCAAAATCAGTCAGGGTTAAGGTATGAGATAGGATAAATCGTTATCTTCCATGTTATTGCATCAAATGTCAATATGTCCATTGTCCCGTTGATTGAACGTTAACGTTTCTTTTTATAGTTTCGAGGTTGAGCACACATCGGCGGGTAATAAGTTAGTGGAGAAAGGTGCTTCATCTGAGCTGGTTTTTTGTGCATTTGTCGGGAAAGTCGCCGTAGGTTAGTGACTATAAAAAATATGGCTGAGCTGTGGCCTAAGTCTGTAATCTGTAACGTAATTATAATTACATTTATTTTGTGCACGCCACCGCCAGGTTTTGGAGAAGGATTTATCGGAAATGACAGGGAGTTTGAGTTGTTGGCGCAAACTTTCATGATCGGACAGGGAGAAAATGTCGTTGATATGTACTTAAACCGACCGAAGAAGAAACCTGTTGCTAAAATTTATCTCGGAACCAAAGATAAATCTTCCCCGGCTATTTTTGCCATTTTTAATACCCATGGGGTTCCACGATACCTGGCAAACGAAGTTATTGAATCGGTTAGTTAATGAATCAAGCAGAAGTATTTTTTTAAACTGTAAAACGAGTTTGAATTCTATATGATTAATTAATCAATGATTCATTCGTAGGTGGTTTCCTATATTGACGCATGTGGTTGTCTGTTAATATTTCACTCTGATACGATGGCATACTACCAAAGCGATGAAAACTGTGAACAGAAGGTGTTTTACGTTGCCAATTCGCAATATTCAAAAGACGATCTTCCTTCTTCATCGCAGCCGTTGCCACCACCGAATGTCATTTTTGGCGTCAGTGCTGCAGTATTATTGCATGGTGAAGTAAAAGAGAAGCCGAGTCTGCTTTTGGCAACTTATGGAGAAAATGAACTTGTTGATTCCATCTCACTCCAACCTTTCGCGAAAGCCGTCAAACAAAACAAATCAAAAACAGGGTCTGGCTTGTCCAAAATTTTTGCACAATTGGAACTCAGTTTGTCTGTGAGTGGAAAGTCTAATGTGAGCCCAGTGGCAATGAGCAATTTGTATATTTAATTACAAAAGTAATCTTTCCAAAAAGATACAAAATTAACATTGTTGCATATAGAGTAAAAGTTAAATAAATCCTATACATTGAATCTAAAATCAATTTGAATTTGAACAAAATATAAATATTATTTCATAGATGTAATATGTAAATAGGGTCACAGCATAACAAGCCAGAATTGTTTTATTTCGCAACATTGTTTATTTCATTTCATTTACATATGTACGTGCATTTATTTGGCATAATGGCTCAGGGTCAAGGTCAAAGTCATGGAACACTGTGGTATAACCTTTTGTATCAATGCATGCATGGTTCGTAAAATCTTTAATCCTTGCTTCGAAATTATTGGTTTAACGTTTAAATGTTTTTAGATTATTAACCGTGCCTTTAATGATTTGAGTCGGAACCAAAAACAAATAAAAAGCTATATAAATCCGAATAAATGTGAGCATTGGAACGTTAAACATGGCTGCTGCTACTGCGCCTGTTCATGGAGGAGGTTCATTTCCGGTCCCTGCTATCTTTAGTACTGAGCCGGTTCATGGACAAGGTGTAAAATTTTCACCCTTTTCTGGTCACCGATTGGCATGTGCTGCTGGAAGCGATTATGGACTCTCAGGTACACTTGTGTGACAGAAGTTGTGTGTACAGATTTTTGAAGTCATTTAAAAATACATACTAACATTTTTAAAATATGACAGGTTTGGGCTACGTATTTATTATCGAAAGAGACGAAGGGACTGGGCAACTCGCTCCTATTCTTAAAATAGACTACAAAGACAACTTTTTGGATGTTTGCTGGTCCGAAACTGACCCAAATGTGTTCACAGCAGCTGCAGGCGACGGTTACGTTTACGTTTGGAATTTAGGAAACAAGTTCCCCAAGGTACAAGATCTTGCATGACTCATTGCGTTTGCAGCTTAACTTTAAACAGGGCTATTTCTAATGCTTTTCGTCAGGTTCCAATTCATGAATTTAAAGGACATAGAAGGGAAATGTCAAGCGTTGAATGGAGCCCAGCGAAATTTGGAAATACTTTGTTGGCTTCTAGCTGGGATGGAACCGTTTCAACTGTAAGATCCGACGTTCCGGAGCAGAATTTGATTTCTTTCTTACATAAATGCCTTTCCTTTATTCCTATACTTTTGTTGCAATGTTTTTGCAGTACGACTTTACCTCGCAGTGGCCGCTTGTCAAAATGGCTGTTTCAGAGTTGATGGTTTATGAAAGTGTGTGGTCACCTCATTCGGCAAATAACTTCATCGCGGCTTCCAGTGATGGTGTTCTGCAACTTTGGGACCTCTCTGTGAACAATCAAAAGCCTCAGATTTATATTAGCACATCAAACAAAGAGGTACTCACTTGCGATTGGGCCAAATACTCCCCATCTTTAGTTGTGTCTGCAGGTACCGAGGCTATCCTTCAGGGCTGGGACCTTCGAAACTATTCCACTCCGCTTTTCCAAATCGAGGATCATGGCCATGCAGTTAAGAAAGTCAGGTTTTCACCTTTTCAACCAACCGTGATTGCATCCACTGGATATGATATGTCCCTTAGGTAAAATAAAATAAAATAAGCTACTAGTTACTACTTTACATGTTTTTCAATATCTTGATACCTGATACCTAGAAATACCTTGTACCTAGGTTTGTTTTTTAATCGAGTTTATTTCTTTCTCCACAGAATATTTGATTATCATATTTCGGACATCAACATAGAAATAATGAATCTTCACACCGAATTTGTGTACGGACTTGATTGGAACTTGCATGTTCGAAATGAAATTGCCACCTGCTCATTTGACAAAACCGTCAAGCTAAATATTCCTAACTGTTTACGGAATTGTTAAATCATTTATTCTTTTCGCAGACGAAAAGACCAAGGACCCAGGCTTCTTTCGTTTACTAACTAACGAAGAGCTTTATATCCGGGCACAGATTTTAATAAAATATTCTTTCATTTTATCATTATACAGTACTTTGTAGGTTAAATCACAGAGAAATAAAAATAAAAATGTATTTATGAAAAATGGCCCTTTTTCTGTTAATAACAGGCTGTTATTAATTACCAATTATTATCATCAATATCATCAATATTACCTTCAATTCAATGATGCATCTTTTGGTTTTATTTCATTATCATTATGTTGCAGAGCTTGGTTTGTTGGCTACTTTGATCAGATCTTCAAGATCTGTGCTCATAGAGTGCAGAAACGCGCTGTGTACAGAGTCCATCTGCTTATGCAACTTTCACTTCATTCATTCCCTTCTTCCCATCACGAACAGACCTCTGTCTTTCCCTTTACATTCCATACGGTGCATCAGCAGTTAAAATTAAAGTTCAGTGTTCAGTTCAGCAGGTTTGTGTTGTGATTGTGTGTCTTCCAAAGTTTTGGGTTTGGTTCTTTAATTTAAAATCACTGTTAAGTAGTTCATTTAATATTTGGAAGTAGGTCACAATGGTAGATGAAGCGACGAGAAAGACTTTGAGTGGAATTCCACTTTTGAAAACCAAGGCTGGGCCAAAAGACGACCCACAACTTTGGGTTCAAAGGCTTAAAGAAGAATATCAGGCATTAATTAAGGTACTCGTGTCACTCACGTTTACAGTGATTAAAAATGTATTTAGAGAAGTATATACCCATATGTTCATTCGTGTGAAAAGTTCATTTAATAAACTGTTTTAGTACGTGGAAACCAACAAAGCTGCAGGAAACGACTGGTTTCGATTAGAATCCAATAAGGAAGGAACTCGGTGGTTCGGGAAATGTTGGCATGTCCAGGATATGCTTAAATATGAATTTGAAATAGAGTTTGACGTAAGTTAAAATGTTGAATGGTGCATGAACTACAAACTAGGGAGAGATAATGACGTTTAGTAAATGTTTGCTTAATGATACTGATCCTGCAGATTCCTGTAACGTACCCCACAACTGCTCCAGAGATTGCGATTCCAGAGCTTGATGGAAAAACTGCGAAGATGTACAGAGGGGGAAAAATCTGTCTTACGGATCATTTTAAACCATTGTGGGCAAAAAATGTACCAAAATTTGGTATAGGTCACGCAATGGCTTTAGGGGTATATGAGAAACAGTTAATTTTTAAATTAGACTTTTGCTTGTATTTTAACGTAACTATTCTAACCGAAAATTTGTTTTTGTATAGCTGGGACCTTGGCTTGCTGTAGAAATTCCGGAGATGATATCGAAAGGAGTTGTGACTTATCAAGAAAAGAAGGATTAAAAAATTGAACCTGACCCCCAACAAAATTCCGTGTATTCGCGTTTTCGGTTTTATATAATCAAATAAATGCTTAAAGTGCTGCATGTACAACCTATTTTTATTTTAGATCGCCAGTATTGAAATGAGTGCTAATCTGACATTGACATTTCGACAGTGTTTGAAAGTTTAATGAAGGAATGAATTTTTCGTATTAATGTACATAAGAATATAAAATTATGGATGAAAAAGAAATTAAAGTTGTTAATCGCGGCATTTTCTTTGTGGTGTTGGTTTAAAATTTTTATTCATTTTTATAAAAACATTTTTATAAGCAAAATAATTTACCAATCCTGTTAATAAATTACAATACAATTAATTACTTGGTACAGCACATTAAACAGGTAGTAAAGGCAGTATGCTCCTTTGCGCTGTATTTGAGATGGGAAAGCTCAAGTTCATTTTCGTTTTAAAGTTCTGGGCGATGAAACTATGACTTTCTTCCGAAAACAACAGTCCCAGTGTAAGCTGTGTAAATCAGAATTAATAGATAGATCAATGAGGGATTTTAATACCATTTGGCTTACATAATAAATGCTTTTCAGGGAGTTTACTTACATGTGTTTCAAAGAGAAAGCGTTTCAAATTTGCTTTCAACCTAGGTGACACAATGTCCATATCAAAAGGATCGATCCCACTTTGTAAAGTAGAAATGACTGGATCAGCTAAATCTTTCAACTGCAAGTGAAACCACTGGCAAAACTTGATATCAAAAATAAGTTGAAGTGCTGCCTGGGGCGATAAGGTTGCCTCCGACTGATCAAGAAGATTCTTGTAGAGTGAAATGACTTTGGTCCCTATGGCTTGTCTGAAGTCTTCTCGAACACTTTTTGGAATCGATTGAGGACCTACTCGTGACAGGTCATGGCATAATTCAAACAGATTTGAATGGAGGATATGTGAAATTTGCAGGGGAACTCGAACGGAGGGTTTCACGCTTTCTTCTCCTTCAGGTGTGTAGTCTTCGGCAACGGGCATAAAAGAGGCTACAATGTCGTTTCCCACTCCTCCCATTTTCGAGGTCATATTTGTATGAAACTTCTCCGCACAATCTGTTGCCCACTGGGCCCAGCACTGTTGACTGACAGTGACAAGACTTCCCCTGAGCTCAGTTCCATCTTTCATGTCCATTAGCTTCCATATGGTAGGACACAAATCTGCCAACGAAGATGCAAAGCGTCCCAAAAATAAACTAGTCGAGCTTTTAACAGATTCATCCAGGAAAATCTTCCAACGTTGCAGGATTTGCGTGGAAATGTATTTCTTCAAAGAGAAATCGCCCAGTGACTGAAAGTCTTTCAGGAATTGCACGAATCGTTCCTCAATTTCAGCACAAATATCAGCAACTTGTGACGAAATACATTTCAATTTTAGATCAACTTCTTTGCTGCTGCTAAATGATTGACTGTTGCTGGTCAAATTTCTCTTTAAGGAAGACGTTTTCCAAATGTAAGAAACCAGGTCAAAGCCCTCGTCTAACCTGCAAAGTGCAAAAAGAAGATTGAAATCAGTCTTTAGTTTGTTAGTCAGTCAGACCAGTCAATATTTTTTCCTGTTATTGAAAATGATGGTTTAATTAAGGCAAAGCTTACTTTTTAAAATTTGGAAACGCTTCACCCTCCAAATGTTTAAAAATCAGACCGATCTTTACCTCCCCCACTTGTTCACATTTTCGCTGGAATACTGGGGAAAACGCCTCAGTCCACAGTGTCTTTGATGTTCCTAGCACGATCCGCATTAAATCTTCTGTGTTTCCTTTAAGAATCGCAGTGGTTTCCTTTTGATAATCACTGAGCTCAACAAAGGATTGTTGCAGTATTAAATACTGTCTCTTTTCAAAGCATTGACTTAGCAGCGATTTCAAAGGGTGAACATAGGATGTAAGCAGGAGTTGAGCCAGTTGACCTGCTCGCGGTGGGTCCTCCACAGCGATGGTCTCATTGCAAAAATTTTGGACGATCTTTGGTAAATATTTCACTCCAAATGAGCTCATGGTGATGTTGGGCCTTCGCATTTCCTTTACCGCATTGTTGTAAAGTTGGCCTTCTATAAATTAAAAATGTTGCAAGTTACAAAATAAAATGTTTTGGAGACAACTTCCAAAATGCAATACGGTTCCGAGACAGACGTACCGATAAACATTATGTACACATCATTCATAGTGCTGGCCACATTCTCAACAAATTGGGAGCTTTTATTTGACGCCAACCCTGACTGAATCAAACTTTGTTCAGACATTTGAATTCGTTTGGTAAGGAGCTCGGCAATAACGTCGTTACAAGAGCAATTTGTAAGAACTTGTTTGGTCACAATGCACTCAGATAATTTCTGCAAGAAACCAAACAACATAAATATTGCACTTAAAAATTCATGATCATTGACAATGATTCATTGTAGCAGTATCACAAAATTGTTTCAATTGTCAATTATTTTTTATTAATATTACCTCTGGAGGAGTTGCAAAATCTTCCATCATTTCATCACAGGTCTTTAAAATTAAATTGCGAATGGTCATCCTAACTTCATTAGGATCCTTTCGAGAATTCGCAAGAAATGACCAGACATACGGTTTACCACTTTGATTCAAGTTTCGGTCGAAGAGGAGAGACAAGTGGGTAGCAGAGATCACTTTCATTTGATCAAGGTACTTTTGAACAACTCGTGGAGCTTCCAGTGATAGCTTCAGCTCGAAAGCTATTTCCAATTCTTCCTTGTTCAAAGACCTACAATACAAATAAATCATTTAAATGTTATATCATTGTCTTCAAAATAAAATAGTAATTAAAATGATAATGCTGCCACTTACGTGACAGTTTCTTCTCCAGTCGATTTTAACTTGGGAACAGCGCTCAGTTGAGTTGGAAATGTGCTCATTCG
>VYYJ01002278.1:0-22684 GCA_021029165.1 Cyphoderus albinus | reverse complement strand
TAGCCAAATTGACTCGTCTCCACGCTGCGTCAATTTTTAAGTTCAACGCTTTCTCTTCACGTTCCAGATTTTCCATTTCCTCTTGCAGCCTTTTCTTGGCAAGTGGCAGCTCAACATCGCGCCTATGGAGCAATTCTTCAAGGATTTTCTCTTCCTTGTCATCCATGGCTTCTGCAATAGACAACCAAACTTTAGTTATGTACTTTAAGTGCAAGTTTTTAAATTTCGAAATAAATAGTGAAGAATAACTAACCAAAAAACCTTGTCTGTTACAGCAAAAAATAAAATAAAATTTGTTGGGCCAGCTGTGGAATAACGACTATTGAGTTGTGAAAGGATATTTTATTGTCCGTTTATTTTGTACATATCACATTGTCTGTGTTGTAGTGGGGTGCTCTGTGTTCGGTGTGATACCAAAATTACAAATCATTTAGTTTCTCAAACACTTGGGTGAGTTCCTTCGTAGGTATCTCACTTATTATTAAGTGGCTCTCTGACCCTGTTTCAGGTATATTTCTGTGTAATATTGAGCAGCTACAGCTTGGCACGTACATACATCCAAATTATATATGTAGTTATACTGTATAACTTATACATATGTACATACATACTAGTAGAATTGAGTTTGATTTATTTAATATTTATTATCTTACATTTTTATACCCCCCTAACTATAGTACGTACCATAGGAAAATACATACGATCCTGAACATTGACATAGATGGGAACCTATTCACTTCAGATTCTAGCAGTAACAAGTCTCATGTGTCTTTCATGTAAGCGCAAAGATTGTTAAGTACACAATTATTTTATAAATGATAACTTTAATAATTTTGAAATAGATCCATAAATTTGGCTCTGTCAACCGGAGTCCGGTTACCGGACAATTCATATTATGGTCATTATAGTTGCACGGTAGAAGAATATTTTACCACCTACGTCCCAGAAATGTCACGAATAGAGAATGGAAAGTTTTGCAATTTTATACTCCGTAACTTTCCTACAACAGAAATGTATATTTAAACCAACACGAAGCTTGATTCAGGGAAAAATTATTTTCAAAGCAATTAGAGATTTTTTAATTCATTGCCTATCGTTATTATGCTACCAACCATGACGTACATGTTTAAGTGCGGGGCAATTAAGTATTCGTCGCATATGAAGAACCAGCTTAAGCGGTAAAAAATATGAGCGAGGAATTCTAGAGTAATGAATGTAGATATGGAATTTATATATCGTATCAAAAAATAATTGATTTGACTGTATGTAAATTGTTTGGGTCGTAATAGGTTTTATGATAAAACAGAAATTGTGGCCACACCAAGAAACTTCTTTTCGAATGCTTTAAATTATCTGAATTATTTAGCCAAGTTTAGACAGTTGACCAATAATTTACTACCGTAGTGTCAGAAAGTCCAGGAATAACTAATGGAAAGCTTCGCATTTTTCTACTCCGTAATTTCTCTTTGACGGACACAAAGACCAAAGTACATTCACCCATATAAGAATTAAAACTCTACGGGAATACATTCAGTTAAGAGTTACCAATGCCAATGTCGAAATGCAGCGAATTAACTTAAACGATATTGGTCGCAGATTGATGTAACATTAGGTAAGGCGGTACAAAAGTATGTACCTTATTTTATTTCAGCAGGTAACAAATCCCCCATCCACAGAAACACTGGACCCCGTTATTTGAGTAGAGCCGGAACAAAAAAACAAAATCGCTTTAACAACTTCCTCCATCGGCATCCACGCAGTCCTCGTAGGAGTCAACTCAGCTCGCTGCTTGAAGCGATCCATCAATTTATTGTACGCCTCAATTTCAAATAATTCCTCAGCAGTTTTCTCTTTTTGATTCGATTCAAATGTTGCCTTAATTTCGAACTCCTTTGACATATCGGTCCCTACCATTGCTGGACACACTGCATTTACTGTGATTTTATGCGGGCCAAGCTCCAAAGCCATGGCTTTAGTCAGATGGAGAACGGCCGCCTTTGAGGTGCCGTAAACAATTTCTCCAGCGAATGGACGTTGTCCAGACTATAGTTAAATAATACTAATTAAAAGCTATTTACATTTGTAGAGATTAAATAAATTTCTACAATTGATGCAACGTTCACGATTCCGCCTGATTTTCCATTTTCGATCATCTTTTTCGCCACGACTTGGCTAACGTTAATGAGTCCCTTCACATTCACGTTGAACAATCTTTATAAACATGGAAAAATAGATTCATTTTAAATCCTACCAATTTTTATTACATATTAATATTTGTAAGGCTCACTTGTCAAAAGACTCCGAGGTGACATTCAGGAGAACATCGGTGTAAGAGTAAAGCCCCGCATTGTTAATAAGTCCGTCCATAGCAGGCAAATCTGCAAGAGCCTTTTGTGTTGCATTCCAATCAGCAAGGTCGACAGATATTGTGGTCACACCGGGAAACTCACTTTCCAAAGCTTTTAAGTTATCCGGACTCTTGGCAAGTGCGTACACCGTGGCTCCAAGGGAATGGAGCTTTGCCACCACAGCTTTTCCAATGCCTAAAGTTTCACTCAATAAATTATATTTAATATCGGGGAAAATTTTGACATATAATATTTTTTTCAAATTAGCTAACCTCGAGCTGCCCCTGTAACCAGATATCTTTTTTCCCGATGGCAATTTATAATTTTTTTTTGACATTGTGAAATGTTTACTCCAAGTCTTAACAACTTTAATGTTCAATTGCAAATGACTTTGTAGAACTTTGTTTTTGTAAAAATATGACAGATGCGGTCTAGCTAGGATCTGATGTCAGCGTCATTATTACTATGGTCTGTTGTTTGTTACATAAATAAAAAATTCCAGGCTTAGATTTACTTTTAAGCGGCTTAACCGCTTAAAATCATCTGAGTTGCAGATATTTTTGTAGTACGTAAATACACAAGGTCATTTTATTTATACAAGAGAGTTACATGTAGAACTACAAAATAATCGGTTCAAACAAAATTCAAGGTCTCGCATACAAAACTTTATAGAAATGATGATGACAATATGATTTCTTTTGCTATTGGTTTATATACATATATGAATGATGAATCTGCATCGGATGCAGCATTTACAAGTTGCTTTAATAAATTTACGCAAACTGAGAGACCCATTTCATTTACCACTTTATTCTTAACAGGCAGCATAACCTCCATCTACAGAGATGGTTGATCCGGTTATCTGTGTAGTTCCAGAGCAGAAAAATAAAATGGCTTTCACAACCTCTTCCATCGGCATCCAACCTGTTCCTGTGGGAGTCCTTTGCAACATTTTATCGTATTCCTGTATCTCGTACAATTCCTCGGCTGTTTTCCCATTGCGGTCAGCTTCAACTGCTGCTTTAAACTCTTTGGTCATGTCGGTTTCCACCAAAGCTGGACACACTGCATTTACAGTAATCTTATGAGGCCCCAACTCCAATGCCATGGCTTTGGTCAGATGGAGAACGGCAGCTTTTGAAGTGCCGTAAATGATCTCCCCAAGGAAGGGTCGCTGTCCAGACTTATAAAAAAACATATCGCCATAAAATAAATAAACTTTCAATAAAATGTAGTATTCTCGGCAGCTTTGGAAGTGCCGTAAATGATCTCCCCAAGGAAGGGTCGCTGTCCAGACTTATAAAAAAACATATCGCCATAAAATAAATAAACTTTCAATAAAATGTAGTATTCTAAGGGTTAATTTTAAATTCTCACAATAGACGACACATGGACAATCCCGCCTCCAGTGCCATTTTCAATCATCTTTTTTGCAACAGCCTGGCTAACGTTCAGTACGCCTTTCACATTAACGCTGAATATTCTGTGTTAAATAAATATACCATTCTAAAAATTTCATTCAATAATTAATCGATTTAATCTTTAATCTCACTTGTCAATAGCTTCAGATGTAACAGTTAGCAATGAATCCGTGTATGAATAAACCCCAGCATTGTTAATCAGTCCATCCATAACAGGTAAATTTTCCAGCGCCTTTTGCGTCCCATCCCAATCACCAAGGTCGACAGAAATTGTGGTCACGCCTGGAAATTCATTTTCCAATGCCTTCAAATTTTCAGGATTTCTGGCAAGAGCGTAAACAGTTGCACCAAGAGAATGGAGCTCTTTCACCACAGCTTTTCCAATTCCTATATTATATTAGAATTTTGAAATGACAAAGTATTATCAATATGGATTAATAATAATCGTAAGAGGATGAAATTTGTGAGTGAGAAAAATTACCTCTAGCGGCTCCAGTAACAAGGTATTTCTTTCCACGATGACAGTTTTTAATTTCATTCGACATTTTTATAACAGTTTTAAAAGTAAGTTTCTATTCACTTCAGTTTATAAACAGAGAAAAAACAGAAACTCTGCAGCTGTGTGTGGGTTTGTAAAGTTGAAGGGAAGAGTGATCATGATCACGAGCTCACGTTATCTTCACAAAGTTGTCGCTGTTGATAGTCTAATGACAAAAATATAAACCTATGTATATTTCGTGCAGCCTGTTGCCACTTGCTTCAAGGTTACTTCAATTACAAATCTTCAATCTGTATTTGTGAACGGACAGAGAGGACCAGTGAGTCCGCTCACTGCTGATCATAATAAACGCTAGAAACAAAGTGGACCCAATTCCCATCTGCTTATCTTTAACACCATTCACGGCAATGAATTCAAGTTCATGCATGAAACTCGGGATTAGTGAGCGTGTAATTGCACTTGACTGTCAAATAGAGTAGCGTAGCACGTATTAGTTCGACAATAGATAGAATAATTTTACTTTCTGGTGATTAATGCACTATTCACTGCCACCCTCGAAACAAATTGTGGACAGTTGTTACACACTAATTCCTTTCTGTCACTTAGATTTATTTTTAATTGGTACAGGAAAATTATACATTTACTTGGATGCATTTTACACTCAATTTTTTGATATAAATAAAAACGAATATTTTTTTGCTTAGAATAAAAATATGCCACTCTCGACGCATGCACTCAAATAAAAAAATCACCACGACCACAACACTCTCTTATCATTCTAATTATTGCAGCAACAACCAAAAAACGTAAAAATTTAAAACTAAAAAAAAAACGTTTTTAGAAAATTCCATCATAATTTAGTCACTGGCTAATCAATGTCGCTGGAGTAACAAAGATACTAGCATCATGGTGAAACATTCCTGGAGTTCCTGTAACAGGTGCCTGAGTAGTTACAGCTACAGGTGCTGGCACTTCGTTTAGGGGAACATTAGATGAAATAAGTTTAATCGATGATACTGTTGCTGTTGGGGGATTAACAGCCATAACAATGGGTGACTGAGAAACTGTCGGCGGCATTGGCACAAACGGGAAATAATTGTAAGTGTGGCCATCATGAGAAACAGGATGATGATGATGTGGAGAAGTTGAAATTGGAAATTGTTGAGTATTTGGGTAATATTGGTAATATGGACGGTAAACTATTGGCCGGGGAATAGGAAGTCGCCGAAGGAATGAATAAATCTTGCCAATCTTTAGATTCGCCAAATAGAGTAAATCGCGCACTGCATCTTTCACCAAATACGGTTTCCCATAAGGATAAACAACAACTCCGTAATTGTTGGCCGGATTCAGCGGGGAAATTTGTCCCTCTGTTTGGTTTTGATTATCATAATAATTTAAATAATTATAATATTCTTGTTCCCTAAAATATTCCTGTTCCCGAAGATACTCCTGTTCTTGAAGGTACTCTTGCAGCCGGAGATGATTCTCGATCCACTTTGATTTTTCACGTTTATGGTATTTGCTCATACTACGGAGAATATTATAAGCACCAAAGAGATTTCCACCGAAGAAACCTGAACTGTTACCTAAAGCAAATGCTCCCAGAATTTGAAACATTGCCACAATAATAACTATTTCAAACATTATCCACTTGGACACTGCGAGAAAAAACAAGGTCGAGTCCAGTGGCTCAACCGGACTAATTTTGAAACATGTGATGAACAGCGCGGTTATACACAACCGTTTTAATTCCATTTTTATTTCTTAAATCAATTTGCCAATATAAATAAAAATTTCAAATTTATCCTGAATAAACAAAATATGCAGCGAAAAAATGTAATTCACTTCCCACTACGTCATAATCGCAACTGAAACTAAAATTTAAATTTTTTATATTTTTTGTTTTTCAACTTTCGATGCCGGAAAAAATAGTTCGAAACAATTATACACTCACTGCATCGAACTCATGACAGATTTCCTGATGTGTGATGTGCTTTTAAACTGTAACAATAATAAAAGCATAAGATAGAGGTTTTAGCATGAGTTTGTTGCACGGTACATCTTCACGCACTTCGGTTTGTCGGAAATAATTATCCTAATGGTGTATATTTTAATTGTTGCATTTTTTATTTACAAGAAAATGTAAAGCGGAGTATAGATTTGTACTTTGTCATATTAAAAGACTATATTTTTTGTAATGTGCTCAAATTATGCACAAATCATAAATTTCAATGGCATTATATTTATGTGTCTAGAAACAAAGGAAATAAATAGTCACTACGATTTATCAGCGAATCATTATTTTGAATTATTCTGAAACTAAAAAGTAAGTTCTGAATTTCATGATCGGCTATTTGGCTACGCAGGTTCTAATATTTATAATGGGGCTAATAATTCCAAGGCTTCTAATGGGGCGAGCGATGTATTTACTCAAATTGTCCCAAATTGGCTTTTTCTAACCTCAGCAAAGCACTGTGCAAAATGTTTGTCAAATTTAAGCTTGGAATCTGAAGCATAAAATCCTAAAGCATAAATATCTATTGTTGTCAGATATGCATTGATTGAATGATTCTGCGATTTCATTGACAGAGCTTACAAGTTTCGGACGTATGTCTGCGGTCGTGTAATTGTTTGTCATGATCACATAGCCACAAAATTGAGTTCCTCAACATTTTCCTTTTGAACTATAAATAGTTAACCTAAATTTAAATAGCTACATATCATTGAAGATTCCATTTTTATATTCGTAATTATACCAAATTAACCAAATATTAATTTATCGTGAGAACGCATTTAAGACTACTATTATTTATTAAACTAGAAATTATTCTAGTAGGTATAGGCATGGTTTTAACTTTAATTCGTTGGTAATATTTAGTATTTAATCAGTATTTAATTTAGTGCTAATTAAGTCTACATTTGTGCTTAAATAAAAGTTTATACTACTTTATTTATCTTATTCAAATACATAGTTCCTAATTAAGTGCTAAAATTATCAACAAATCCACCTACATACGTTGAAGATCATTTAGAATAATTATTATAATAACTAACAAAAAAAAGTTCGCCATAACTTACAAACAAGTAATAATAACTGAAGGCAGCTAATCTAAATTAAAATTTAACTAGCCTTAATTAAAACAAATTAACGATAACTAAAGCTCCGTGGGTACAAGTGAAAATTAGCCAACCCTGGTTAGTTAAAACGTGGAAAAATTACAGTAGGTAAAATTACTACAATAAAATTAAGTTCACCGTTAAATCGATTGCACAGTCAATAATCGCTAGAGGCGTCGTTTCTTCAAAGTAGCTGTCCTGCCCAAATCGAATTTTGCTCACTTGAAATGACTTGCGGTATTTCATCCACTTGGTTTGTAGCAATGAATTTTTGGTTGATATGTTTGCTTCGCAGTTAGATGAAAATACTTTCACCGCAACGCTGAAACAAAGGACGACGTCGACTACTCCAATCCAAACAGCATCGGTGCAAATTGAAAGTGCGACGAAACTTAACTCGCTCCAATACACCACTATTGTATAGAGATGTATGGAGATTGCAAATATGACAAGAATCATAATTGTCGTCGTGATTTTCCGTTGATGGACCTCATTGTACATTGAAAGAAGGAGTTGTGCTACCCGTCGCATTTCAACAAACTTATCCATCTGTGCATTATTTGTGACTTCCATTCTATCAAGGTCTCGCCTGATGGCCAAATTCACAAAATACAGCCCAGCAGTTGAAAGACAAAACGATAAAGCCGCAATTAGAAGCAGACAGTTGCAAAGGACGTTCCAGACTACGTACGTGAATACAAAAATACCGCATCGAGTGAGAAATTGGCTGAATTGAAAACCACAGGCTAGGAATGAGTGAGGTACAAGAATCCACGGTGTTTTGAGGATCAGTGCGTCGCACAGTGCAACAAATGAAGGTACAATAGTGAAAGCTACACTGAACGTCGGGAGACCCCGAGATGTCAATTTAGTTGTTGGGTAATTTGTCCAAAATTTTGAGTCAAAAGATGTTAGGTATCGTGTCTCAAAACGAATTAGTCCGTTTAGGAACTCAACGAAAATGTGTGACTTCCGACGATGTTCGTTGTTAATGATGGTAAATGCGCAGAAAAGCATTATCTGGAAGATCCTGATGAACGAATATGCCTTCACCTCTGATTCATTTTCGTAAATCAGTTTGTATGTAGACAACAAAAGAGCCGAGGTAATGAGAAGTTGTTGAAAAATCCAGTTACTAGAGTTGTATTTTTCCAGAACCTCGAAAGTGTATTTTCCGCTTGAAGATTTTGTAATTCGGTAGGGAATTAGAAAGGGTGTAAAATTAAACTTGTGCATTTTATCAAGTGTTGACTTTGCAGGTATTATCAAACCACTAATGAGAAACATTTTACTGAACTGTTCTATGAAAGGTTTTCACTGAAATTTTGTCTTTCTGCCGCTAATAGAAATTAAAACCTTTAAATACGGCTTGGTTTGGCGAACTACTTACTTTCTATAAAATGAAAAATAACTGCTTTGTAAAACTTCTGGGAATTAGGATAGATGAAACGTTTAATGGTTGATTAAACAATTCAAGTGTCCGTCTAATTACGCTCTACTACTCCTCGTTGACTCAGTTTACTTAGTGATTCAAAGTATCTGATTTTTTGGGTAAAAAATATGGTAGAAAATCTTGACGAGTTTAGATTTTGCACTGCACCTATTTTCCCCCAGAACAAAGTGATAACACAATGATACAATTTTATAGTGTTAGTGTTTTATTGCCTCGACATATTCACCATTTATTAAGACTTTGACCGCTTTTAACAGACAAAGCTATAGTTTGGTTTACAAATGTTTGTCTAACTTTACTTCTCATTTTTTTGCTTTTGTTGCCAATAATAGACAATCATTGTTTATTGATAAATGCATGGTCGCGTTTGCATAACAAATCTTGATCTGACGCAACAAAATTTCAGCATTAATTGGTTTGAAATAATTATGCCACGACTTTGCCGAAAGTAGAATGATGTAAGTAAAATTGATTAAAACCACATTTCTATCACTGTCAAGAATCTACGTACCTATAGCTTCATAACCATTTTAATTAAGAGTACCTTACGTGACCAGAACATAATGAATTGCTAATGAATAGTAAAGAACCTTCATCGCCAAATTTTTCCTGTGCCTGCTGCAAATGTTAACAAAATATGCACTTCGCAAACACAACTTATATTTAGAAGTAGTGTACGTCTTCACAATTAAACTGTTTAATCTAGACCAAAAGGTTAGATAATAAAGTAATAATAACAATCTAATAGGGCCATCAGTTAATTTTTTTATTATTTGCTTACAGAAGCTTAATTTTCCAGGTTAGGGGGTTCACATCAAACACGTAATATCACACGCCAGGAACTAATTTTCTTTATTTGTTTAATTGAAACTTGTAGTGAAGAGGTTGACGAAAAGATTATTTGATCCTTTACGTAAGAAAATGTCTGCATTGCTTCTACGTATTATCTAAATGCCATTGTATAACATTTCTAATCTGATATAAATCAATCCAGTTGGAACATTTTAATTTTCCTCAGTCTGAACTTTTTATGTCTCAACACAAGTCCAAATGCAGAATACTCAAATTGTATTAGGGTTGATTAATAAGTTGTGTCCCTACTATTGTAGGCAATAGCTCCTTAAAGTTGCTGGCATATTAAAGTGATGCTGGTGTCAAAAAATACCCAACATCCTACCTTAAAAACATACCTAAGTTCACAGTGTGTTATCGAAAAAATCTATTTGTTTGGTTCTGGAAATTTTTTTTAATTTTATTATTTGTGCACTACTTTTGACAAATGTTTTTTGCAAGTCTATATTGGTATTTGGATTTTGACTTGCTATTTACAATGTTGGTAAGGAATAGCAGCTTTTTCTTCATTACTTAACACTTTAATAAATCAATACAATACTATGCATAAACAGACGTTTATCAAAAGTTTACATAATTTTGCTGTTAAATGAAAAATTACAAACGCAAACTGATAGGCCCAAACAATATGAATTATGAATGACAAGTCCAGTACAGGTATGTATAGAATGTATTAGGATCGGAGTGTTATAAGAAATTAGGAGTTCACATGACCGTGGAATCTATATTAAGTGACGCAAGCAATTTTCTTGTTTGGATTAGAGTGATTGGAGAAATTAAATAGATAAAAATCCAAATAAACATATTGTATCATAAAGAAAAAAAATATAAATTAACTTGAGTAAAACTAAATTTTTAAATTAATTAGTACTAAACGTGTCCCTATAACAAAGTAGTTACCATATATAGCCAAAGCAACCTTTAAGAATTTGGAATTGTATCCTAATCCTATTTATATTATATCTATATATACTTTAACATTCAGAGAGAAATTGTAATTTACTTGAGTAAAATTAAGTTTACTGTTATATCAATTGCATAATATAATAATACTAAAGGTGTCTCTCTATCAAAGTAGTTATCCTGCCCAAAGCGAATTTTAAGAATTTGAAACGACTTCCAATATTTCTTTAGTCTATTTTCTACAACTGTGTTATTGCGTTGTAAGTAGTAAATAACTCCTTGGCTCGAAGCGAATACATTCGCAACCAATCCAATAGAGCAGATAATGCTCAATATTCCAGCAGAGATAATTTCTAAGCAGATTATCACTTCCACTAAACCCACATGACTCCATTTCGAAACTAACGTATATAGGAATACCGAGACAGCAGCTACAGAAACAACCATCAGAGAGGGTGTGATTCGGCGTTCATGGACCTCATTATACAGAGAGCAGAGTAACCTTGCTTCGCGCTTTCTTAGGATAAATTGGTCCAGATCATCAGAGGTTTGTAAGCGATGCAACTCCCTAACATTAAAAAATACAACTTTAAATGCTTCAGACAAAAATGTGACATGGAATTTTATGTTCATACCTCTGCAAGGCCAAATTCACAAATGACAATCCACAATACGACGGTACCATAGAAATGACTGCCACGATCAAGCAATTGTTGGAATATACACGCCAGAAATTGAAAGTAAACACGAAAGTAAATACTCGGGCAAACAATTCCCCAAGTGGAAAAACCCATTCCTTCAACAAAGGCTGTGGTAAAAGAAACCACGGAGACTTCATCAACAATGTGTCGCAAATTGCCAGTAAAACTGGTAGCGGAAGCAGTGCCATCTGAAAAGCTAGAATAGTATTTTTTGCGAATGAAGCGGCGCGGAGCCCAATCCAGAACTTAGATTCGCCTAATTCAGTAAAAACTTTGAAACATTATCAAACATTTTGTTCAAAGCAAAAGTAAGCAACTTTTCAAACCTGCGGCAGATTTCCCTTTGAGGTAGGCCTTTTCAAAGCGGAGTAGTCCATTCAAGAAACTAACGAAAGTGCCCGATGTTTGTTTATGTTCGTAATAGACAATACATGTAATGGGAAATGCGATTATGTGAAATATTCTAACGGCATTTTCCACACCCGATCTTTCCTCATTCAATAATTTGTATGTTGTAAAACCGAATGCTAACATTATTAACATTAACTGCCATATCCAGTTGCTGGAATTGTACCTTTGGCATGTCTCAAATCTTAATTTTCCCTTAGAGGTTTTCTTAATTGTGTACGGAATTACAAAGGGAGTGAGATTGTCTTTCTATACGACGAAAAGTTGATTCAATCGATTCAATTAATCCACTTACACAGAACATCTTGAGTCCCTTTTAGTTATGATGATGGCTCTATACTGTTTATGCTTTGTCAACTGAAACTGAGTTTTTTTATATTAGTAGTCCAGGCAAATTAAAATTTGGATTCAGCCGATTTTTTAAAAATAATTATTAATTTCAAGATTGAATCTTGAATACGCCTAAACCTTTGTAGAAATAAGACAACTGCAGAGAAAAGCCTCAAAATGTTACCTAAATTTTCCTATTTGAATAAAGCTATAAATCGCGCGCTAATACATTTTTCAACGAAATTGCAAAGGCTCTCGCACCACCTATTGATATTCTGCTTTAATTTGAAATTTTTTATTGGGTTATTTACAAAAAGAGACAAATGTTTTCCATTTGCGGCACTATGATTCTAATTCTTCAATAATAATAATTGCTAAAGTTTGCGTGATGCGCCAAATGAAAAAAGAAAACAACTCCTTGTTCCTTTCACTTAGGGAACTTTCAAAAAATGACGTGTTGCTAAAATTTGAATTTTCCAGTGTGAATGTGTGGATCAGTGACACCGTTTCACAGTCAACGTTAAACGCGTGTGTGTTTTGTCGCAGTCACACTTTTATAATAGTCACTTCTAACAACTTTTATATTTTAAATAGCCACATATTTATCAACCTTATTTGGACAACTGGTCACTTATATAAACTTATTTCGAAGAGTTATTTGAAAACATCACTTTTCGTTTTACGTCACAGCGTCAGTAATTTTCCTCCTAAAGATAAATATCAACTTGCAAAGATTTTACACAGCACCTATTTTCCCCCAGAACAAAGTTATAACACAATGATAACATTTTATAGTGTTAGTGTCTTACTGTAACGACATATCCACTATTTCTTAAGGCTTCGATCTCATTTAACAAACCTAGTTTGGTTTACAAATGTTTGTTAACTTTACTTCTACTTTTCTGTTTTTCCGGCCAATAATTGCTAATTATTTGTTATTGATAATTTTATGGCCGAGTTTGCATAACAAATATTGATCTGACGCTGCCAAATTTCAGTATTCTGTAATTCTTGGAAACAATTGTGTTGCGACTTTGACGAAAGGAAAATGATGTAACTGAAATTTATTAAAACAAAATTTCTATCACTATCTTGAAGAGTTAAAATCCTGATTTTCGTAAATTCCGCATTTGTCACTTACCTAATTGATAATATTTAAAGACGATGAAACTCTTATTTTATATCAAGAATGTTATTTAATGTCCACTTTTACAGGGAGTGGAGAAGATTAAAGTTTGGCGATTTTCAATTTCCATATTTTCTATCAGATTGCACTTATATCTATGTACCTATAGTTTCATAACCATTTTAATCAAGAGTACCTTACGTGACGAAGAACATACGTAATGAATAGTGAATAATGAAGAAGTATTATAACCAAATTGTTCCTGTGCCTTCTGCAAATATTAATAGAATATATACGTAAGAGTGGTTTGTTTTGAAATGAACCTAAAAATAATTTCGCAACACAACTTAAATTTGGAGACTTCGGCATTTCTCATATGATACCCATTTACAGCCATTGTAGGTTATTTCGTGACGTCTTCACAATTGAGTCTAGACCGAAAGGTTAGATAATAAAGTAATAATAACAAACTATATAATAGTATGGTCAATAATTTTTTTTTCATTATTCGCCTATGGAAGCTTAGTTTTCCAAGTAAAAGGGTTTACATCAAGTATGCAATATTACACGCCCGGAGCTAATTTTGTTTATTTGTTTAATTGAAACTTATAGTGAAGAGGTTGATGAAAGGATTACTTGATCCTCTACGTAAGAAGATGTCTGCATTGATTCTACGTATTATCTAAATGCCATTGTATAACATTTTTAATCTGATATAAATCAATCCAGTTGGACATTTTAATTTTCCTCAGCCTGAACTTTTAATGTCAACACAAGTCCAAAATGCAGCTATTTTAGCAAACATATTTCGTATTCCCGCAGCTTAGCAGATAGAACGCTTCAACTACTATAAATACTTTATTTGAACCCTAAGTTAATTTACATTGCAAATTTTGCATTGAAGGAGGGTTTTGTATTTTCTTTAAAATAGCTTTTAAAACTACCAAGAAAATTATTTAAAAAGGTACTACAATCCAACATCATCTTTCATAAATGTGAATTTTTGTGGAGACAATTAAAATAAAAATTAAAATAATATTTTAAAGTAAAGTTGTAAAGTTGCTTGTTTTCTCAGGAGTAATATATAAATCTTTTAACACGGCAGAAAAAAATTATCAAGTGAAAATTGATTTCGAATTGAATTTTACAAAAGTTTGCTTATATGGAAATGGAACTAATTTATTTCACATTGAAAACCCAATTAAACTTACCATTACACATTGAAGCAATACAATTATCGATAAACAAGAAAACCGTTTAGATATTACGTATATAACAATCGATTGCCACGCTAGCAGTTATCATAACTGGCAATATCTATGCCCGGTAGTTTTCCGAGCTAGCAGTTTGAATTGCAAGTATCTTTGAACACAACAGAAAAAACAATTATTAAGCGAAAATTGATTTCGAATTCAATAATTTTTTAAAAGTTTGCTTAGATTGAAGCGAAGCTAATTTCTTCCACATCGAAAAACCAATTAAACCTACCATTACAAATTGAAGCAATACAACTAATGATAAACAGGAAACCCGTTTTGATGTTATAACAATCGATATTCAACAGTACTGCTGCTGTGACTGAACTATCAGCTTGGCCAGCTTCGCTAGAAAATAACACAGCCGCAATATTACAATAAAAAGCAAAGAAAAGTTTTTCAAAATGCCTGCGTTAAAATATTTGGTGCTGGAAATTTTGATCATATTAAACGTCCTTGTAGAAAAGCTTACAAATGCAAATAGATACGACGAGGAATGGGCGTGGAAAATCTATTCGGTCAGTAACTACTCCATAAAGGAACGCCACCTTTATTACTCATATGCAACCGAAACCATGGCGGAGAATGTGGCATATCTCAAGGAAAATTGGAAATTCCCTGAAATCGCAAACTTGGATTTTACATCATCATTTGACTCTGACAATTGCTTGATCGTAGTAGACAACTTTCGTGAAATAAATCTATTGGGACTTAGCATTCCGGTGATTAACCGTACCCCAATACCCTTCATGTTGGAATCGTTTGATTCTTGGAGTTATTGGGCAGAATTGATTTGGGCACCTATTCATTTCCCAGATGGTTCTTCAAGGTCGTCAAAGACGTCCTCAGGCTGGTGTCAAATTTCTAAATACTTTTCATTCGTTTTCGACAATGATAGTTATGGCAAGGATAACTTGGATACCTGCCTTCGATTAGATCTCCGAAAATATGTGATACAAACAAAACCCTGGAATTGCCATGTGCATATTACGTTGTATTCACCATCTTTGGATTTCGAAGCTTTTCGTTTCAATCTGTATCCAAAGGGTTTTCGACATGAATTGGTTGTAATAAATTTCTTCACGTTTCCGTCGATAGTTCCCTCGGTCAATTTGTTTCTTGATTTTGACGATGCATCCACTGGGCAGCAGTATATTAGAAAATGGGTGCAAGAAATTTCGCAGCCACCTGTGCATATCACGATTACCTCTTACAATCCAGGGTTCACTATGAACAGCGTTTACTTCTTGATGCATATTTCAAAGGAGGCTTCACAATTCTTCTTTGAGCTCAAGGGTCGAATTACTAGAATCAATAGCATGCTTCTCGACAACTCTTACTTGCAACTAGCAAATGAAAGAATGGAACCTCGTTTGTGCCAGGAATTTCCCCGAGGAATGCAAGCAATGATTCAATTTGCTTCAGGAAGGCTTTGTAACTGTGAAATTCATCGAATCATTGCCTGGAATGTTGACTCAGGTGCAGAAAGCAGTGTTTCAGTAGTAAACGAGATGCTTGGCGCTTTGGAGAAGTGGGAACATTTGGATCCGTTATCGAGTAAATCGTGGATCAAAACTGATTCCCTAGAAGTAAAAATAAAAGTGGCTCATGCGTTCGCGGACATTTTGATGTCGCTACTAAAAAATTCGACGACTTTCGGAATGATCAGAGATACAAATATGGACAGGCGTCAATACACCGGTGATGTGGAATGGGAGCAAGTCAACCGGATTGTCATTGGCAGTGTGCCTTACACAAGAAAATCTTTCTTTTCCCCATATTTTGTTGAAAGCTTTGACAACTTTCGCTTTGTCAGCTGTGGCCATAAAGGATTGACGCCGATGTCATTTCCTGAACTGGTCAATATTTTCGATGTTTGGATTTGGGTTTGGATAGGTGTAACGATCATTGCGGTTTTTCTGTCACTGAGGAAAATGTCTGCCAAGTCAATCCATGTCCTAACGCATTTCACAGCCCCCATCAAAGTGTTCCTCGAACAGGGAGATCCATTCCTGGACAGAGATACCAAAGTGAAGAGACTCAGGTGTGTTATTGGGGCTTTTCTCCTAATGTCTATTGTTCTGAGCAATGGCTACAAGAACACTAATATGTAGAATATCATTATCCCTCGGAAAATTGTTCCATACCGGAAATTTAGCGAGCTCCTGAAGGATAACTTCACAGTGTACACAAAGGCACTGGCATACAAAGCTAAACATAAGAATGTATTTTCCATGGCAGGTTACCACATTCCGGTGCCTGGAACAGGGATGGAAAATACGGTGTACGGAGACGGTGCCACAATTCAAGTGATTTCCGAAAAGAACGTTGTAAAAGAGTTACGAGCATTCCAGTTACGGTTTTCTTTCTCTGGAATCTCTTATAAGGAAGTAGAAAAAAGGGCCGAACTGAGCGAATGGCAGCATGTCTACGAAAATTCCCATCTGCATGAAAGTGTGTTTCCAGGAACCGCTCACATTGCTAGTAGCTGTGTCACAAATTTTTAAACAAGCTGAAGAAAAAGCATCGGAAGGTTTTTATAGGCACGGAGGAATACAGTGGGGTGAACAAGTTTTTCTACTTTGGTGGTCTTGTTCCTCCGTTAATACTCGTTCGTACCATGGCAGCGGCTTCATCGGGACTTTGGGACCGTTGGATGAAGCTTCAACTGGGAATAGTTGGCAGTAGTGATGGCGACGGCTTCGAGCTGGAATCATTGCCTACACCTAACATGAAAGGCAATGTGATTGTGATTTTCATCGTTTTCGGGGCTGGCCTAGGTCTCGGACTTTTGCTTTTTCTTTATGAAAATATTGGTCGAATTTACAAATTAACCCTGAAATTGATAAAACTGATCATACTTGGAGCTAAACGTGTTCACATTTATATGAATGCTCTATGCAAAAGTTGTCACTGTGGAAATAGGTTGCTGGCTTCGAAAAGAAGAAAACTTAGAAAAAACAATTGGATCTAGGGGAAACCTAGAAATTAAAGGAATGAGAACGTATGTATTCATAAATGTAAATGCATGCTAGATAATTTTATGCTTAATTTTATTTTATGAAATTTACTTTAACCATTTTCTTTCTCCTTGGTGGACTACTTGTGGCATTCGCAAAGGCGTTGCCCCCCGGATCCGCCCGCGGTAAGGAACACCACAAATTTCAAGGTCTGTCAAACTTGAACAATTCGTCCACAATTAAAGCTCTATCGACTACATATAAAATCAACTTTCATCGTCACTCAAATCAGACATTCTCTATGTTGTATGATACGATATAAAAACGAATTGATTTAAAATATAAAACAATGTTTTAAATTTGGAAACAAATTGGTTTTATTTGATGAACACAATCTTACAAATATTTTTGTCAAATGTCAATTTCTACTATAATAAATTAATAAATTAATAAACAAAATTTAAAATTTCAGTAAGGAATAAAAATAATTTTAAAAAATTTTAGACCAAATTGAAGTAACTTTCTGGTAGAATTTACCTGCTTATAAAAGCATTAAATATTTTTTTGAATTTTTCAATGATCTCTTACTACGTTCACGTTCCTTGAAAAGGTACAGAGCAATTGTCAATATGATGATGAAAACCAACATTACCGTGACTGGTTTAGGAACATCCGGATATTTGAAATGTTCAAAATTATGTTCGGTACGAATAAAAATGAAACTTTGTTTTACAATTCCCGTTTTGATTATTGCATCAAAGCTGACCACCTGGTTGACGACTTCGGGTTTGTTTTGTGACACAGCGTCGACCATCTGCTTGACAATATCCGTTTTGTTTAATGGCACACGGTTGACCACCTGATTGACGAGAAGATTAAGAGAATCCGGCAGAAGTTTAGATGAGTTCGAAAGGTTTGGCACAGGAGCATATCTCAATGTACCGTTATCCAAGGCAGGCATCTCATAATTCTCACGATCGCGACAGGAAGAAAGGGTAAAATAAGTTTTATTGGATAACTTCTCAGGTGACAGGCAACTGCTCGATTCAATGAATAATGAAGTTTTGTTTTCGGAATCGGAACCAGACAGTGACACCAAATCGGTGGCGTAAACGCAGTTGTCGTTCATCGACAACACCACATTTTTAGTCCCGTTGTAGCTAAATTCGCAGATGTAATTTTCGTAGAATTCAGTCAGAGTAACAGGGGCAGCATGAAACACCTTCAGATTTGGATTAACCTTTGGAACTGAGAAGGAAACCTTTAATTTCGTCCCTTCAGGACTAATAAAGCAATTGAAACTTTTCGCTGGTTGTAGCAGAACGTCTCCAAATGCGTCTTTGTAATTGGGAATTCCAATCTTATCCAGAAACTCAGTCTCAATCCGACTCGCATTCGTCCAAGATTTTTGTTGTTTTTCGACAACACGGGATGCATCAAGTGCAATCAAGGCATCCCATTCCATGGCAAAACTGTTTACTATAATTTGGAAAACAAATTTAAGTCTTTTAATAAATTCGTTTAATTTAGTACCAATATTTTGAGGTACGTATATATTTATCTCACCTAGGGTCATGTTAAGCATGCCTTTAAAGAATGACAACTTCATATCCAACATCAAATCCAAAGCTTTCCGAATTTCATCGCTTTGAAGAAACTGGTCCTTGTTTATCTCCGTGATACTGGAAATGTTAAGCTTCATATCCGAAATGTCGCCATTGCTTATTGAAGTGTTACCGAACAGACTCCAAAAACCAGCGATAAGTGCCAAATTCACGTTTATGGTTTGTCCATTCAGTTTACCCTCAACGACCATTTCTTCATTGTCTTGAGGGCACATGTCTGTCAATGGAAGCATGAATGCCCCATACTTCATGTTACATAACATCTTCCATTGATAGGGCGACCATTTTTGGGAGAATTTTGATAACTCCAGACTACACGGGGAGTACAGATCCACTTCAATGTTGACGGTGACGAATTCGTTGTATACCGTTTCTGATTTGTAAATCCAGGGGACCGGATTTTCTTCAGTCAACATGTGGCCCCCATGTACTAGAAATGGGAGCACAGCAACAGCCAGCATCTGAACTAGAACTGGCTTGGTAGTCGCCATCATCTTGCGTTGGATATAATAAACTGAAATTGAAACGAGAAATAGTTAATTATTTTTTGTACTGGTGTAAATAAAAAAAGCTTCTTGATTATGCCTAAGAAAGTTTAGCAATAGCAATAGCCTTTCGTGACACAATAAATCTAAATAATCTACCCAATTCTCAATTTAATGTGAATTTGACAAGGGTTTAATTGTTTCCAGCACTCAACAGGTCGAGGCAGTTAACCAGTTAATTTATTATTACTAAACTAGAGAAAATATTTTAATGTAAACAACAGTGTCAGCTGCAGCAATAACAACTTTCTCAGTTAGGTCCTTTTCTCAGCAAAACTCTAGGAACAGTGTGAATAATGTACCTACATAACATACTTACTACGGCACTACAATGCATGAGCTTGAGCATAAGGCCCTTACTTGAAATCCTGTGGCATGAAGGACCGTTGTGTATAAGGGTGTACATGAGGTAAAGTGCGTTAGTCCGGGGCGGGCCTAACAGATTTTTGTACTATCATGCAGTGTATAGCCACTTTACATATCTTACCCCTTTGCTAATTATTTATACAGAAGGACATGCTTTGACAAGGAGTACCTTGTGAATGGAGACATTTTCAGATAGTATAAAACTTTTTATTTACTTATGGACGTACCTTCTTCATGTGGATGCAGAAGATGTAAGGATGTAAAGGCTTTTGTGAGCATCGCATCAGGCAAAAATTGTACTGATGCAATTTTTTTCCCAGCTCTTCATTATAAACTTGGTGCTTCATCGGCGACAGTATAGGTATTTAAATTAGGTATATATATAGGTATTTAGCCTTTTATGCTTAGTTTTCATCCACAAATATTCTGAAGTATTTTGTTTTGTTTTTAATCTAATCTTTTCTTGACCAAAAACGATATAAATAATAAATTAATAATAAATGTGTCACAACCACAACCTTGTATAGCTTTTAGATTTTTTTTAATTTTTAATTTGTAGATTTCGTATGTAGAACATTTTAGACAGCAACTCCTTCAAGGACGTGACACAACAACATCTTGTTTTGACTAACAAGCCAGTATTTTGCCCATGGTGCTTGTGTAAAAATATAGATTACTTTAGGTTAATTAATACCGTTGCTTTTACAGTTTAACATTCTCTCACTAGTACTATACCCAAGCATAGGGATCGGAAATGTAAAATGTTTATATAAGTATCTTTGACTTCGTTATTTTAATACACGCATATATTTAATAATTTTCTATACATTTATTTTTGCATTTTTAAACACCCCAAAATATAAAATGTTGGTGGTCTTTCTCTGATGATGTGGCCACAAAATTAATATTTACATCTGGAAAAATTCTATAATTTGCTTATCCTTACCGACTATAAATGAAAAACCGGAAGAAGAAAGTAGAAAATTTAATAACATTTGTCGTACTAAAAATTATTGTGATCGAAATACTTGATCAAATAATGTTGAAATAATTTTGCCTTGGTTATGAGTAAAGCAGAGGAATGAGGATTATATAGGCCATAAAGAATGTAGAGAAAAAGCAAACTAATAAATAACTTAAGCAGTAACTTGTAATAAAATGGCAACAGATCGAACTAAAGGAAGTTTTTGAACATGAAGTGGGGGTTTGAGTAACAATAATGGGGACCAAATTTTGAAATAATAGTTATACTTGGAGCTTCTCATAAACCTGAACTCAATATTATTCAATGAGCTGTGAGTGCGAATGCATAGTTTTTTTATTCTTATAAATTTAAATCTTCAGTTACCCTATAATAGTTACGGGGTTATAATAGGGTTATTTTATAGGTGGGTTGGCTTTTTTGAAGAAAATAACCCAACCGAAATTGGTTTTTAAAAAATATGAAGTAAAATGATATAATTAAGTTATTACATGCCTTAGGGTGTTTTTAGGCGACTGCAAAATTCAAATATTACATTTCCAATCGTTGTTGCTCAATATATCAACTGACTATGGTAGTAGCTCGTTAGTGGCCATTTATCCGTTTTACTAACAATTATAAAAAAATAAGCGTAAAATTAGTCGTAGCAGATTAAAACACCTAACCTATGTAAAAACAAAACAAATAACCTCATTAAAGCCTCACCTAAAAACCAATTAGGTTATAAATAAATAAATAATAACCATGGATTTTTTTAACCTGGTTACATTTAGAACAATTCTAGTAGGTAAACTAACAAAGTTACTATAATAAAATTAAGTTCACAGTCACATTGATTGCACAGTCAATAATAGCCAGAGGCGTTGTTTCTTCAAAATAGTTGTCCTGTCCAAATCGGATTTTGCTACGTTGAAAGGATTTCCGGTATTTCATCCATTTCTTCTGCAACGATGAATTTTTGGTTGCTATATTTGCTTCACAGTTGGATGCAAATACTTTCACCGCAACGTTGATGAAGATAAAGACAATGACTACACCAATCAAAAGTGCATCGGTGCAAATTGAAAGTGCGACGAAATTTAACTCGCTCCAGTACACCACTAGTGTATAGAGATGTATGGAGATTGCGAATATGTCAAGAATTATAGATGTCGTCATGATTCGCCGTTGATGAACCTCATTGTACAATGAAAGAAGCAGTTGCGCTACTCGACGCATTTCAACCAACTTATCCATGTCTGCATTATTTGTTACTTCCATTCTATTCAGTTCTCGCTCCAGCGCCAAACTCACAAAATACAGCCCACCAGTTGAAAGACAAAACGTTAAGACCACAAGTATAAGCATACAGTTGCAAAGGACGTTCCAAACTACATACGTGAATACGAAAATACAGCAACGAGTGAGAAATTGGCTGAATTGAAAACCACGGGCTAGGACTGAGTGAGGTACAAGAATCCACGGTGTTTTCAGGATCACTGCGTCGCACAGTGCAACGAATGGAGGTATAATGGTGATTGCTACACGAAAGGCCGGAAGACCCCGCGATATCAATTTAGTTGTTGGGTAATTTGTCCAAAAGTTTGAGTCAAATGATTTAGGTATCGTTTCTCAAAACGAATTAGTCCGTTTAGTAGGTCAACGAAAATGTGCGACTTCTGACGATGTTCGTTGTTAATGATGGTAAATGCGCAGAAAAGCATTATCTGGTAGATCCTGATGAACGAATATGCCTTCACCTCTGATTCATTTTCGTAAATCAGTTTGTACGTGGACAACAAAAGCGCCA
>VYYJ01002277.1:0-22687 GCA_021029165.1 Cyphoderus albinus | reverse complement strand
AATTATTTCGAATTTGTGCATCTTCTTAATACGATGCTGTTACCATAGATGCGACGTAGCGACTATGCGTCACAAAAGCTAGTTCCTTCATGAAGGAAGAGCGGAAGTGGAAGAAGGCTGCATAATTTGGCCATATCAATATAAAAAGCGCAATTTCAATGATAACCTAACCTGAGTGTTACGTTACAGAAAGGTGTGTTGTGTTGTACTCAATTCTCTTTTTACGTTAAAAAATTGAAAACGTTGAAAAATTCAGTTTCCCTTTTCTTTCTTCAGACGTGAGGTACGTGAATTTTACGTTCTTGTATTGTGCCCCAAAACGCTTACGTATTCCACACCGAGCAAAAGAAAACGTCAGACCCAGGACGAGGTGAAGGATGAAGATGAGATGAACCCTAACTTACGAGTAGCGAAGGAAGAACCAAGGAGAAAATTTTGAACAAGATAAAAGTGAAGGCGATTCTTGCTTTGTACGTGGGAGATTCTCAAAAAACTAAAAGTGATTTCTCAAGGTTTCCTTTTGCTTCCTTTACAAAAACTCTGAGTGTTCTGAGTAAAGTAGCGGAAGAGTTATGATACGTTACATTATGGCAAAAAAACTCATTCAAGGGAAGAAACACATTTTGAAACGCACTTTCAATAAATAAGTGTTTTGGGAGAGAAAAAACATTTATGCTACAGTGTACAACAACAAAAATAAATTCTCCGGCTCGCTCGCACTATTTCACATCATTTTGCTTTTTCAACAAAAATGCAAGCATCTTTAGAGGAAATAAAAATAATGATCATGTTTATGATAAGGGTGAGATTATTATTATTTCGGCAATGATGATTTCTCTCAAAGTTTCAGATAATATCGTAGTTCAGTTTAGATCCTCATTACGAGCGTACAACTCGTACGATTTGGCTACTTTTTGCAATAAAGACGAGGATAAAATTTGGCTACTCTCATCATGTGTAATGGTCATATAATAATAATCATAGGAATTGATAAGGGAGAGCTCTGTAAGCTGTTTTGTATTCTACGGGAATTTCACTAGCCTTGTCTACGCTAGAAGTTTACAAATTCCCAAGAGCTGGCTTAGGTTTGCATGTAAAATGCCCAGTTGAAGTGCAAATAAATCCTCTAACAACTGCTCTTACCAGCGCCACCACCTTAAAACTGGTCTTTTTAAAAGAAGCAATTTGAAATTGAAAAAATAAAATCGTACACAAAAAATAGTTTTAAGTGCAAGACAGAACATGCATAAAAGCTGTTTTGCTGTAAATCCAGCTGTTTCCGCTATACCAGACGCATTCTTAGCAGATGAGTAACCCGAGACAGTATAAGCATGGACAAAGAGACCTTTTGCTTTCGAACAACAAAACGCGAACAGTCAAAACACAAAAACATGAAGCAGCTTGAGACCTGAGTTTTTGTTAGAGGTAGTCTGAATGGCTACTGAAACGGTGGGTCGTATTCAACGGGCTATTGCCATTGCTCTTTATTTCTTCGTAAAAACGCTCCTGTAGCCAGTTGGTACATAGTAAAAGAGGCAGAATTGGAATAGTGGTAAAAGGAGCACACGGTAGTATTATCATAACGTAGCATGGATTATTTTCGACAAAAGAATTGAATTGTGTGCACACACGACACGGCACACTTTCTTCTTGTTCACCCCAGATTGCAAAATCTGTGGTTCGTCGGCTTGCTTCCATTTCCATTACATTAGTTTGCAAAAAAGAAAAAAATCACAAAACTAGCCAGGCGGCTGGTCGTCGCAGATGCGTTCAGTTTACAGAGATCAACTAATGAAGCCAGCTTATAGCGTGTGGGCGGTAGCAACACAAAGAAGAGAGTCGTAGGAGTTTGAAACGAGGCTTTCACATGGATAACGATAAAATATGTACGAACATTCACATAGCAAATAGCATTGTTCACAGAGTGAGTCGAAGGCGAAAAAAATATTGAAAACAAGAGGGTTTAGTATTGTAATTTTCAAAAATTCTCACAATTTTCGCACAATATTAACTAACCAACAGACCATGGGATTTTTCATTGCTTGATATTCATCGTTCTCAGGCTCGTACTATAAGACATAAGGAGAACTAGTAAAAATGCTTTTGTGCAACAATTTTAACAATAACGATCATGTCTTTGAGACCGTTACTTGCTTTTTTAAAAGATAAGTAATGTAATCTGATTTGATGGTAGTCTTTGCATCGATGAGGTGATGATGAATAAGACGATAAAATGCTTTTGATACGGATTCTTGTTCAAAAAATTACTTCATTCTTTCTGACCATTTTCATCTTTCTTTGTCAAGAAAAAATATTACACCTAAACAGCGTCAACTGAATATGCAACAATGGTGGGCGATGTTCCACATGAAAAAAATGAAGAGGAGCAGGTGCGTGCTCAGTGCCACAAACAACTCTGACCGCATTGTGTTCTGTGATGTTTTGTTATTTTTTACTGTTTGAAGGCGGCGGTGATGGATGTGTGAGAGATGTAATGCAAGTGAGAATTACAATGTATTTCGTAGATGAACGGAGTATTCAGAGCACCTTAGTGAACAGAACTGCTGATCATGTTCATATACATTCTAATTACAAACTAATAACGTGTGTGTGTACGCAAAAAGGAGAAAAGTTTCATTTCAATCACTACAAGCAGTTAATGGAATTTTGTTGCAATTTTTAAAAGTCTTCCTTACGATAATGACTTGATGAGTAATGCTACTTCGGCTGATGAGTATTTCGTATTTCGATTTTTTCTCTAGGTGACTAAATGATAGAAAGAAAACCCGTTGGACTTCGACTGTAAAGCTGTCAATAATGATAGTGACAAAAGAAGAAAATTACTTTGGGAGATTGAGTCGGGTCATTAAAAATTTGTCAAACGATTTCTTAAAAATTAAAATTCTCACAGGAGTTATTACATAAGCGCTCTGAGATTTTCAAACTTGAATGCGGAAAATATTTAAAATGTAATTTTCTTCTTGTATTGTATACAAAATTAAAATCGAGACCCTCGTTGTCTTTATGTTGAATATTACCTTTCTATACTTTGCTCGGATAACTCAAACATTTCTCACACCATTTCTCACAGACATAAAGCAAACTGAACTTTAGGAACGTGCGTTCGGAAAGAATATTTTATACGGGAGATACTGGTTCCTAAACACGACTTTATTTTATTTTCCTATAAATGCAGTAGTATATACATATTATGTAGCGAGCGCCTGTAACAGCTTTTTAAAGTCAGTTTTCATTCAAAGTACTGTGTCAAAGAACATGAGAAGGATTATGCCTTGTAAAGACACGCATCCATAACTTGACATTAAGTTTTACGAATGTCTAGGATGATGATCACTGATCTCCATTCTTCCATCCCTCTAAATCTTAGCATTCCTCCTTCACTGGTCGAGATTTTTAGTTTGTGAAGTTGACAAAAATGTTAACATCACTTCAAAGCATGTACATGCCGTATTTTCTCAAAAACCAGGGGGTGAGAGTTAATATAGGGCTTGAAAATGTATCCCAAAAAGAGTGAGAAAATTTAAAGTAACGATAAAAACCATATAAATAAAAAACGGCAAAGTGATCCCTACGATCTATAAAATGATCCGAACCGACCATGTCATTATGGTGTTAAGATTTTGAGGATGTGGAAATTTTAAATTTGGAACCCTAGAAGTACAATAATTTGAGGGAAACAATCTTTTAGAGAGAATACGGTGTGTCCATTACAACTAGAGTCAGTTATGTAGTACCACAGTCCTTCAAAAATTTCTCCCACATTCTCCAAAAAAATCTAATAAAGCACGTTTTTCCCTTTTTCGTTTGTAGCAGCAGTTTTATGTGGGCTTCCAATATTACAATGTAGAAATTTACCGACAGACAAACGCGCGATGATAGCATGAAAAGCTTTGGAATAAAAATATCTGGTTTAGCATAAAAATGAAATAACAAGTCCTGCTCGCTCCGCTCCCCACATCCACCAGAACATCTGAACATCTCACTCAATCAGAATCAAGTCTTTACTGATTTACTCATTGTGTTATTGAGCAACATGGTTGGTGTAAGTGCATTTTTCGTTTCGTTTACAAGATTTTATGCTCTCACTCCCAACAAAAATGCCGTTTAATGCTCTGCCTCCATTCCAGTGCACACACAACAAATAACACATCGATGATAAGTTGTAGCTGTTATGATAAGTTCATTGTCAAAGCAAAGTTACAATAAATGCTACAAGAGCCATATTTTACCCAATATGAACTGGCGCTTCTTTGGATAAATGGAATTTTTTACTTAAGCTGGAGAGGTATCCATAAAAAACTAAAACCGTGCCAGACCCAAAGAATTGTAAGGAAGTGCACTAAAGCACATGTTTGAAATATAGTTTATGAGCTCCACTTAAGTACTGAGATAAATTTTTGTTACGAATGTTGAGACTTGAGATGTAAAGAAAATACCAGATTGCAGCTATTACTACACAGCCACAACACAAAAAACTTTCGGTGCAACAGAGGATTTTTTTTTTCTTTCCAGCATAATGAGACTGGTAGCTTATGTTTAAATCGGCGGGTATTTCATATAATGCCAAAATAATTCAAGGTTTTGCGTCGAAACAAAGTGGCGGTGACAATTATTTACGTCTGGACTGGAATCATTCTTTAATTATACACAAATCTGTAGACAAGTTCATCAGACATAAAAGGTTGCCTCATCTTTTTCAACGAGGGCTGCCCTTTCACGTTTCAGTATTCATGAATTCGACCTTAACTTAAAATCAAGAAACTTGAGATAATACGCAACTCGTTAAGCTAGCTTTATTTCCTGTAAATAAATAATAATAAAAATATGTACCATACATATTTGGTTCAACGAAAAGAAATATTATTGGACTAAATCATTTAAAGTAATTACTACCAAACAAATGTCCTCGCTGTAAAAGTAAAATGCAAACTGAATGGGATGATCTGTAGCAGCTAACAACTATGCACACGTTAGGTCCAGCATCAACAGAAAGCTGACATATTATATTTAAGCAGATTTTAATATTTTAAATCAACACATACGTGATATAAAGTTTTCTCATGACAGACTTTGGGATTTAATAATTACGAGTCGGCAAACAAAAATAATCTATTTGTTTGCATTTCCGTTATTTTTGCACACTTAGTTTTATACGGTGAAAATGACGACAGCTCGATCAACAAAAATAATACCATACGCTGTTGTAATGCCGGTTTATGGTTTTAGTTTTACAAGTGTTGTGTCCTAAATGATTTATTGGCATGCTATATCATTAAATTCATCACCATTATTACAAGTTTTTTGTCAGGTTCATGTACTTAACACTAGTAACACCAAGTTGTCTTGTGCTAATACGTAGTGTTTTTTTGCATAGTCACTAAAAGAAGTTAAAACTACTTTGTGCGACCAACCTCGTGGAAAATCAAGTCAGGCTCTGATAACTCTTTTTAAAGTCTTTCTTGTACATTTTATAAGATTAAAGATGAAATCGGGTTATAAGAACTTGGGTAACCCTTTTATCTTTCAATTAATAGTAAAACAAAAGCATGAAATATGTGCAGTCATGGATTTAGATTTAACAATTGCTGTTGCTGTTGTCGGTCTGTCAATAGTCTAAAACGCTGTACTGACTTCCTCCAAAAACTAATTCCTCTAAATTACTAGTGTATAAAATAATGTACACACATGTTAATTACATTTTTTTGTAATCTCTTATTTTATAGTTCCTCTTGTGCGCAATGCTACCTAAAAATGATTAATTTTTTGGTGTTTTTTCTATCATTAATTTGTTTTGTTTGTAATGGTTGGCTGAGTAAAATAATATCCTTAAACCTCATCATCGATAAGTTATCGATAACCAGAAAAGTAGAAATAATAATTTCCTTTAAAGCAAATAATTGTAAACAAGTCGTACAACGTAAAATGTTTCACTAATTGAAGCAAGTTTTCGCTTTAAGCAATTTCATTCTCATAATATATATTTTCCAATTCTCGCTCAAATTTGCAATCACATTCAATGGAGCATTTCGTTCTTTGATGCTTAGTGCCGCTTCCATTCCTACACAAATGAAGGAATGAAAGAAGAGCAGAAACGAAAAATTTGTTATCAAGCAAAACAAAGCAGATAGTATATACTTATTTGACATTTACACAATCAAAACGAAGTTGGCGATAATTGTGTTCATATGCATGCAATATTTTATTGTATATTTGTAATATTAGTCTGTAATTGTTGTATAAGCCAGCTTTCCAACAAACTCCAAGGAGTATAAATAAAACTGATCCCTTTTTTTTGTCCTTTAAAAAATACCATTTCAAGTTTCTTCAACTTCAAGGGAATATACACACCCGAGCCATCAATTAGTAAAGAGCTGCTAGCTTTACTTTGCATTGCAGCAGTTTCATATCAAGCAGTTATCAATTGCAATCAAAGGTTAATCGTATGCTCTGGCACGATCCTTTCTTTCCCTTACACTCAAATTACCATCTCATCGATAGCAAAAGTTTTCACATCACAGATTTTTAGAAATGTGACTTTTGGATTTACATTTCATTATATACAACCAACTTTTTTACTGTAGGACAGAAAAAATATCACCACGAATTGATGATTATGAAATAAGGGCTCTTTCAAAGAGCCACCGCTCAGAATTTTTAAACGACACCTACAACCACAAACACTCTCAGAGGTTCACTTTAAAGACATCAAATTATTGTTTTTATCTTCTCAGTCAGGCGAAAACTTCATCGTTAATTTAGTTGAGGGGACGGTGACTGAATCAAAACCAAAGTTTAGTTGAGCCATCCCATCCAATATTTTGTTGATATTTTGTATCTGTCAAGTTAGTGGTTATTTTCAATGTAAATATAAATAACATTATCATTTTACTATTTATTTAATAGTGTTTGTCAATAGCTCTTTTCTACAAATACCCAAAAAAATAATATGCAAAAAAATTACTTGATCTTTAAATATTTAACACAATATTTTATTTTATGCAAGTGTTTTTCTATATTTATTTCTTTAACTAACAATGGGATCGCACAATCGTAATAAAAATCCATACCCAATCTAGCCAAATAAATTGCTTAAACGCAAAAAAACTAAACCACAAAAACAGCCAACGCTAAATGGTTCTGTTAAATAAATGTTTATCTCAGTCAACGCTTTATTTTCTTGTGCACACGAAGGAACGCTTCGTGCTTATCGCTTTGAAAAATGATATACGTAACGTTTTCCAATGAATGCATAATAAATATAGTATTATGTTTTGAAGAAAAGAGACAAGTTATACAAATTACAAAGTAGTGTGAGTCTCAAGCAGAGCAAATTTTTGCATAACGGTATTTCCTGTCTTTATCTTGTGTCTCTGACACCATGTTTAATTATTTTGCTTTTATTATTTATTAGAAGTTACACACATTCCGTTTTCAACAGCATCCAACATGTGTAGTTTGGCATGTGCGTGCGTCACTACCAATTACAAACTTTAATGTCTTATAAATACATTAATTTGCATTCATGTTGTTGTGCATTGTAAATCTGTTTCGGATATCGACAAACCATATAGGCCTATCTATTTACTCCTGAAAAATTTATAAATCTGTAAGTTAAATGAATATACATTTTTCGAATTTCTAGCAGTGTTTTACAAAAGTGACTTCGCACTCTTTGTTAGTTCTCTATGCTATGAAGGAGGAATGAATAATTTGTAAATGCAAAAATTACTCAATTAATCCCTTAAGGGAAATAATACAGTATAAAACTGCGTAAATCCTTGACTCTAAACAAATTAAAATGACTATCTTTGATAACATGAAGTGGTTAATTAATTTAGTTTGATTTATCATCGAAGCTAACGTACTCATCAATCCTGATATTTGAAAACTCAAAAGGGAAGTTTGAGGATCGTTCGTATAGTATAATGCGTTCAGATTTTTAGATCAGTCTTTATTTTTATTTTAAGTTTTAAATTTTAAATAACCTGACAAGGGATTAAGAAGGAGGAAAGCTTTCAAATTTTTTATTTAAATGATTAGTAAAAATATTAAATGAAAAGTCCAAAACTTTTTATATGTAATATTAACAACAAATACGTTTGTATGCAAAAAAAAGTTTTGTTTAACTCTGTGACACTGAAGAATAATTAAATAATTCAATACAACAGCAGAATTTAAAATTGCGGAAACCTTAAATCTGTTTATGCGTTTTACTTGATAAATTTCCTGTATACTTATAAATTAATTATATTTGTATTGTATATATCTGTGTACAGGTGAACCAATTTGGTTTAATTTGCATATTTTAATGTTTCGATTCAAATTCTAATCATACTGACCTCATTCTTGTCGGCAATACAAAAAAGAACTTTTGCATACAATAAGCACAGATACAAACAATTAACTAAACATTCCCAAAAACAAAAATAAAAACAGGTAGAAATCAAGTCAATAAATGTAAATGATATTTGATTATGTATTTTCGACAGGGACATGAGAAATAAAATCTTCCGAACAATGTGAGCAAAGGAAATGTTCCTTATTTAGTGAAGGTACAAACGAAAGAGTTCATTAAATTGTTGTTCTTATCCTCTACCAAGTTTTATAAAAACATATTTGTTCAGTGTTCTTTTAGTGATAGTGATGATGTGCACTGAAATTAAATGCATTCTCATAATAAACATGGTTTAAGTACATAAACAACAAAATGAAATAAACAAGAAAAGCGCTCGCTGCGCCTGCGCCAAGCACATCTAGGAGAAATATAAAGAACTTCAATTACGTTATGAAAAGTGTACCTTCTACTCAACCATTAACAACACATTCCCTACATACAAAGCATTACCATTAGCATAAACTAAACCATCATCTAAAAATGTGTAAGGAAGAATAAGACGCAAAGTAGTTTCAACGATGTGGCGTAGAGTGTGCAACTCATTCTCTGACTGACGCATATTCGTATTTCCTTTGTTTATGTTATTTATGTAGATAATGCTTCGCTTGGATTTTGTGTTGCTGTAATGCAAAAGCAATGTGGAGTCCACATTGTGGACTATTCTTAAATTTTATCCCATCTCACCGGGTGCGAGAAGCCTTTTACGACTAATATTAACAACGGTGCATATTATGCAGTTTGTACAACACAATTTTGAGTTTGAGGATTGTATCGTTTAATACTTATTTAGTAAATATTTATTCTGACTAGGGGAAAATTATTTTATAGTGACTCCATAAACGTGGGTAAGTGTGCGTATATGGACGAATGAAGCACCTTTCAAAAATTTCCAACATTACGTTTCCCCTGTGTACAAACATTGCTTTATTTTCAATACTACCACAAATATATCAAAGATAAAGATACCAAAGAAAGATTTCAATTCCGCAAAAACATCCGCAAAAATAACTTTACCACATTACCCCCAGAGGATTAAAGTAGAATAAAATAGAATCTTGGTGAGATAGTACAATGTAACATAATGCGGGTTATCTTTGTATTCCATTCCATCTCCACAATCACTTTAACTTTGCTTGACTCACTCACCCGACTCGAGAGAGTGAAAGAGGAAAACCCGGCGAAGAAAATAATTGCTCTCCATCTGATTTTTGCTTTCTCTCTCCCTCTCGTTACCGCTACGGTCGGTTCGTTGGCGAGAAGAGCACATCTGCCATTTTTATGAAGCAAACAATCCGCCGGCACCTCGTCTCTTCCTTTCTAGAGGCAAATTACAAACGTCCGCATAGTAGGTTCCCTCCTAAGAATATTCCTTTTTCTTTACCCGTAAGCCAATTTTCTATGAATTTATCTACTGCGCATCAACATGCTACCCACGGAGATACTTTTTCTTGATAATAATGCACAAGCAATCGTGCGATCCAAACACACACTCACACATCCCTTTTACGACTTGAACATTTCCAGATTTTCTTTGGAGACCGAGGCCGAGTCGTTCGTTCCCAAATAGCACATCATAAACATCAAAGGATACAAATCAAAAGGCAAAGGGCCAAAACGAGAAAGAGAAAAGAAATTCTGGAGAATTCTGGTTCTGGTTCAAAAGTGGCAGACTTACAGTCCCTTCCCTAACTTTCTGCTAGTGCCCTAAAAATGTAACCTTTTTCCAATTTTTCACTTTTAGCTAGGTATCTAGACCATCCACTTTTTAAAGTGTTCGCAACTAGAATTCGTTTTATTTTATGATAACTCGCAATACAATTCTGCGAAATGTATTCTTCATACATAATAGTTTCATGGTTATCTGGAAAGCGTTTCATGTCTCGTTCCTCTCTGTCTGTAAAAAAGAAACTTTCACTGCAAAAATATCGTATCAGAGAAAGTGAATGCGTACGACATGACATTACCGAGTTTGCCATAACCACAAGTAGTTTTGTACTGCTTCCATATTCTACATTGGACCAGCCTGCCGGATCAAACAAAAATATAAAATGTGACATGATTCGATACTACAAAACTGATGCTAGCAGTGGCAGTAGTGCTTTTACTTTCACTTCGTGACACATTGCAATACTATTCTGAGAAATACTGCATCGGTGGCAGTGGCAGCAACGGTAGCGGCTTTCTAAATCTTTTTACTGGTGTACTATTTATATTGCTTCCATTTTTACTTCCGCAATTCTTACTTTGACGGGTTATTATTGCACAAAAACACTTTCTTTACAGTTTACACACACAGAAGATTACAATACTGGCAATACGATATTTTGCTGTATTCTTATAACTGTGTATACCAGCCAGCGTTTTGGTATGAAAAGTTTTACAACAACATTTTTTCTTCAAGTCTTTCCAGCCCTCCATTTATTCCTCAATCGAGTTCCTACTCAAGAGTCTCCACAGAGTGAGTTAGTAACAGTTTTCTCTGGTTATGAGATGTGGTGGTACTTCCATTGCCTGGTACATCGCTTGCATGGTACTTGAAGAGTCTCATTTTCAAAAGTTGTATTCACCAAGCATTTCTTCCTTTCTCTGTTAAAAATTGCCGTTTGCTACCAATAAAGTACTAACCTAACCAACAAAACATACGTTTCAGTTTGAGAAAAAGAAAAGTAGCTGTGTGAGAAGAGAAAGTGCCAAGGGGAGAAAAGAAACCACGAAAAGCCAAGAGCAAATATAAATGGCTCCTCTGAGCACTGTAATTCCCTGCTCTGTTTGTACAAAGAATTTTCTATCCCGTCTCTTCACATTTTTTCTTCTTTTTCCTTCGTCTCAGCTCATCGTGGATGACGAGAAGAAGAATGATCATGTTCTTTCTTAATAACCCTGTTGTATCACTTGCTTCTTACATTACATGACATGGACTTGTTAAGAATTTCCAAGAAGGAGAAATTCATGCAAGAGCAACTTTACCTTTCCTTAGTTGCATGAAATTAAAGACCAATGCCAAAAATAAAAGATGCAGATTGGGAAGGGGATGAAGATAACTGGATGCTTCTTTTATGTAGCACAAGGTGAAAGGATGTTATGATATGGTAATGACACGCAATTTGTTCTACCTCCGAAGTCATTTTTGTGTGAAATTGGTTTAAATACTGGAAAGAATATTGCATAAGAGAAAATTTTACCTAGTGGAGAATTAGGACTGCTGCTTGTTCTCTGATTACTGGAGCTCCCTGAAGAACTGGAGTAGTCCCCACTAGCTTTGTCCCTTTCATTACTGCCATTGTGGGTGGAGGCTGATGGCATCCCAGACGTATTGGATTCCTCTTCTTCTTCCATCAAAGGATTCATTCCCCATTTGGCATTGTTGATGAGGCACTTGATACTGTTTGGTCCGCCGTCCAAACGTACTCGAGGAATTTCTGTTGGTGAGATACCATTCTCACCGAACTGTTGGGAAAAGGAAAAACAGAATGAGTACTTTTACTTAGCCGAAGGTAAATATGGGAACATTTGCCATGCTATTTCAAAAACTAAAAGTGAGTTTCATTCACTAAATTTTCACTAAAACAAAATATTTTAATGGCACCCTAGGTGGTGAAAAGAAAGTAGTACATATAATAACGAAAATATAATATTCCGCTTGCAAATATAAATATATATTCTATAAATAGAATCTCTAAACGGAAACAATAGAAGCGCCATTAATAAAAACAATGCTAAGAATATCTGAAAAGAAACAGGATAACATCGGTTTAAGTAAACACTTTATTTAACTGATTCTATTTAAAAACGCATTTGAAAAGCAATTAAGAATAGATCAGTTAAATTAAAAAATGTTTTACAAAGGAAATCCCACATTACAAAATTAATTTAATATTTTCGAACGAAAATGATTATCTGTAACATTATGTTATGTTGAAACCAAATCAAATAGCAGCATGACATTCTTAATTTAAAAAATAATAATTTGGAAAAGTGGACCAAACGGCAATGAAAATGTGTTGAAGCAAATCAATTATTAGAACACAACTTGAATAACATAAATATAAATACCATTAATTATTATAAAGCAGGGAAACCTATTTCCTGTGGTTGTGCCCACAGTGCAACAAAATAACAGGATGCGATGGCATTCGGCACCAGTGTCAAACTATGATAATGTGTCTTTCGTGAGAACGAGACAAAGAATAATGTTACAAAAACAATCTAATATATAAATGAAAGTGGAACAATTTTCTGAATCTAGGTAGAGTAAATCAATTTTTCCCAATAAGACGAGACAGTTCTGCCTATGTTGCGAAAACACAGAATAGATTCAGGAAGGACAACGAAAATGTCTCATCGGTAGAATAAATAGAATGATTCGTTAATCGGATGTTGCGACAACATTTTCTATGTAGAGCTTGTAACCGTGAAAAGCAAAAGAAAAATCATATTTGCAGAGTCAACAGTCCTTTCTACAATAACGCGAGGGTGAATTATACACGTAGAGATTTATGAACCAACTATTAAAGAAATCCTGGACTTAGATTTATAAGTTGTTAGGGACAAGGAAGCAAGTCTAGGTAGAGAAAACCACAAATAATTTCGCAATGCGTGCTTCGGGTGAAATCCTTGGTGGTGGTTTCGAAAACCGTCTGCATGTAACAGTACCAAAACCCGAAAGCACAAGAATGTTAATGTTACACCTGCAGCATATTTATGAAATTCAATGTTACGGTTATCATATAAGATACAACGTAACTGACTGAGCAATATGAAAGTTTCACTCAGCAATAATACTGTCATCAAACGAATCGAGACAAAAGAAAGTGTACTAATAAAATATAAACAGGCTAAAATTCTAGACACAAAATTGACATTACTTCAATACAAATTCTAAGTTTGTGTGGTGATGTGGTGAGTGTCTTTCTCGTATCTTCCTGAGTAGTTTCAGAGATAAACTGCTGATTCAGGGATGTGAAGAAATAATCTTGGGAACTTCGACATTGTCTGTTTTCTTATCTGTCTGGTGTACTTATTCTCATGTGTCTTCTTTTTCGCAATTTATACTTCTTGGAAAGAACAAAATCGTACGTGAGTTTAGGAGAAAGGCGGAGATTGAAGTGCGTGGCATTTAAGAAGTTCACATGAAGAATAAATACAGGAAAGCAAATCTTAATATGGTAGATGTGATGTCCTGCTTGCTACTGCTTGTTTGTTGTTTGCTGCAAGCAAAGAAATTATTACTGGGAGTGACACCGCGTTCTTTGTTACCGTTTCCCAACCGTTCTCTTTTTGTGCCACAAAAAATGGACACGAGAAAAGCCCTTGAAAAAACAATCAAATAAATGAAACTAAACGGAAGAAGATGACGGCAAAAAATGGGAATCAGAGTCGATGAGAGTAGCTCTGGCGTACTTTTATGTCGTTGTGTCTATTTCTACCTAGATATCCTCTTGATTCACTTCTAGTCTGGTGATACTCTGGCACAGATGGCAAACTCACAATCAGAAAATCATGACAAAGCTATTTTTCTCCTTACAGCAAAACCAAACACTCCGAGATTCCACAATCCTCTGCCTGGTAAAGCTAATAATGTTCTTCTCCTTCACGTACGTGAGTTATAAAAATATTTTGTAGCCAGACAGGAAAGTTAGAAATTAAGGAAAGAAACAAGAAAACGGAACCGAATAAACAAAACAAGCATCCTATTGCTTCAGTTAGCTTAACAGTATTAATGTTTCCCTCCTTTTGTTTGTCTAGCTTCTTTTTTGTAGCGTGCCTCCGTTGTTCGGCAGTCATGATAGGACATCTACTACCATTATCATCATTACCAACAAACAACAAAAAGAGCTGGTGTTTTACGAAAAATACATTTTTCAAGGCTTATGTTCACTGATAGGAGACGACGTTTTCGGGCAAGGCGGAGAAAATAAAATATAATCCGTGCCATAACGTTTAAATACACGCATATCTTAAACACAACAGCAAACAAAAGGACGAACGTTGCTATCCGCGAAACAAAAAATACAATGCGTACATTGTAGATACATTGATAAATTGTCCATGCAGCAACGAAACAAAAACCAAACTATCACAACACATCAAAGACTCCAGAATGGACAAAAGGCCAAGACTTTGCTTGGGACTTTTCTTTGCTTACCACATTTGTTTGAGTCCTTGGGCGAGTAGGCGTTCCAGGAAAGATCTACACAGAAGAAGAGAGAAAGTCATATCCACTAATTTACTCGAAGAAAAAACTGTGCTTCATTATTCTTCATTATCTAGTCACAACTACAATTCTCTACTTTTTTAATCCGCTGTAAGAATTTTATACGTTAAAATGGAAACGGAATATATCCCGTACCAATTGACTTTGTATTTGTAATACTAGAGCCAATTATCTAATACTTAATCTTAATTGTAGAAAAGAAACCTTTGAATTTCAGGCACAATTTTTAAACATGTTAATTTTAAAATCTAAATAAAAAGAGACCTACATGAAAAGTCTCCCACTTTCGAATACTCACAAGAGGATTTTTCCTCTTTCGCAGATTCACCACAGTTCCTGTTGTTGTCGATGGTGAAGAAACTTACAACTGCTGCAGGGGCCGAAACCATGAATGTTGGTCTTCTCACAATAAAACAGGAATTCATGTTTCCAGATTTCTTTCGTACACATGAAATTTCCTTATAATAAAATTATACTCAACCAAACTTTTGTATACCACGAAAATAAATTACCACAAGAGAAAAGCAAATAACTTCACACTAACCGCAATTTCCCGATTTCTACCACAACACGATCTATTTTGTATCCACAAAAACCCATATTATTATTTTTCTATAATTGCTTTCTTGACCTGCAGCGTGTGTCTGACCTTGTACGCTGTTGGTCCTGCTTAAATTAAAAGTAAAAAAAATCTTCCGCGACCGTATTGTGCAGTACCGAACTGCAGGGTGACTTATTAAAACTAGTCTCATCGTCAAGTTTTTATTTTCATGTAGAAAAAAGTATTTCCTTTTTTACTTGTATTCATTTCATTTGCAATCCACAAATTGAGGTTGAAAGGTAAGTAAGTTGTGATAATAATTATCCTTGGGATCCCATAATTTAATGTTGCTTTACGTTAGCAGAAGTCATTGAAAGAGATGGGTATTTTCCTTAACTTTCATGATATCACTTTAATTCTGTTATCCGAAAGTCAGGTGAAACTACAGAAGAACCGTGAGCGTATTCTTTATTCATGGTAAATGGTGACGAGTTTCTGTTAGAAAGATTTTGATTTCCGATGAAAAATGGGGCATGAGCCATTTCAGGGACATGATAGTACATTACGTATATTTACTTAAGACGGGATAATTAAGACGTTTTCTCGCATTTATGTATCAAATAAACAAAGTGCCTATTAAATTACATTACATTACGTGAACCAGTTATTTCCCCAACTTCCAGTTGATGCATGTATTGTTTGTGAGTGCCAGTGTCAACACAAATCAACATGGTGTATGTAAAGAAATCTTTTATATTTCATTCTCTTAGAAAGCTTTCTTATAATAACTATCAGTGGTGATACCATTTTAGTTTTTCAGGATTCGTTATCACGCACCAAGACCTAAAGGAACGGAAAAGATTACGGTCGGAAATAATGGCGAGATTGACCAACCATGTCTACAGCACTCACACATGCGGTGACTGGCGAGCACTATCAAGTATTTTATTATTATTGTCATTTTATGTGGCAAAAAATCACGCAGCATAAAAATAAATCCGTCCGTCTCAAGTTCAACGGATTGCCTGGTTTTATTTCTCAACAGTGATAGCGTGATTTATCTTTTATGTTCTCAAACGCAAAGACAATTGCGCCACGTATAAAATTCTATCTATTTGCTTTGAATTACATTTGCGTGTGTTAAGACTAGAATTTTTCCTGCGTAATTCCTTACTCTGTGAGAAGAAATTGCCATTTAGGAAACGGCTCACAGCAGGCCTTAATTCATTATAGTTTGATTGTACAAATGAAGTGCGAAAATTATGTCCCATCAAATTGTCCATTTTACTATTTCCACTTCACAGTGAATGCGTGTTTTGTGCATTCGAAGTGAGCCCAATCATGAAAAAGTTACACATTACATCGTAAAAATCGTTAAGGATAGTATAAATTAACATAAAGATAAAATCGAAGTCTTTGGACACGTAAAAAGCCAGAGCTTGAAGAGGATCAGCATCACAACAAAATCACTATAAAAGTGGCCCAGAACGGCAAAGAAACCTCTTTAACTCTTTAACTTGTAAATACATTTTTATTGTGCATTCTGAAACAATTTCAATTGAATTCAGTTTTTATTTCGGTTGTTCTTTTTTCAATCCAATAAAAGCTTTTTGTCTCCATTCCATCTTTGGTATCATTTTAATGGCATGTGCTGGTGAACTGAATCAGAATCTGAAACTTATTCAGCCGGTTGGAATTTTTACAATCTTGAATAATAAATAAATTCGGTAACAGCCCCTACTACAATAAAATGACGCACGCAACTAGAAATAAAGTCAGCATATTATATTGTAACAATGAACAAATAGAAATATATTACTCGAACAAAATGTTAATGTTGAGCTTGATCTTATCCATTTCGTCCAATATATAAAATTGCAAAAAGAAAATGTTGCAGTGTTTGTAATGTAAAACGGACATTATTGTTTCTATTAGAATTTTTAAACCATTTCAAAATTGTTTCTTTAAAAGAGCCCTATATGAAAGGCTCACTTGAATTTAAAATTATAATGGCCCTTTGTACATGTCCATTCCGGTCCATCACATCAGTTCATAAATCTTATATGGCCTATTTTCGAAAAGCATGTTATTAAAATTTTAATCTATTAACAAATTTCTTGTATTTAATTTCAATTTATTATATTTTATTTTGTTGGTAGAGCAGATTGTTTGTTGATCCCAAAGAGAAAAAACGTATGCTTTTATTTTATTTTCACTTTTGTTCTAGACCACCGAAGGTGTAACAAATTGCAATTGCGACTGCGCGTCTGAGGTTATGTTAATTATTGCATGAGCGACATGACATAAAATTGCTGACAGAGCTTATCCATACAAAATCAATGTCATCAACTTAACAGAAAATCAAAAGTAGTTTGGTAAACACTCCTTTAAAATGTATCAAATTCCACTCTCTCAACATTGAACAAGCTTGTCTGTCCCCTAGCTATGCACTGTCTCCGCACTCATAGGCCTATATTTTATTCCTTGCCACTGAAAATATAACAGTAACTATTGATAACCATAAAGATACATATGATATGAGACAAAAAGATGAAGTGTAAAAACAGTGAAGGTTTATTATGCACTTTGCAGACTGTGACTAATAATAAATAGCAATGCTAATACAATAATGAAATTCGAGTTGAAAATGTTGCATTACCTGTTTTTGTTACACTGCCACATCTCAAATCTATCCTCTAGATATTTTCCATTTAAATTTAAATAGTCACGGCCGCCTCACCTCAAAGTTTGATTCGTTTTTCTTTCATGATGCGCTTCAGTGGAATAAATAGATTACCCAGAGAGATTATCGTACTAGGCTTTGAAGAAACACTTGAACCGATTTAGTATTACATGATCATTAACCAGACCAAGACTCGGTGATTGCAAGGGCTCACATAAACCTGACGATACGAGATGATTGTGTATTGATTTTAATTTTGGCATTGACCAGGCATGATCATTTTTCTACTTCATTCAGATCTGACCAATGATTGTGGCAGCGCCGAACAAACCAGTATGAGAAAAATAAGCCGGCTTTGCCTCAGTTACTTAAGCCAGTTCTTTTGGGCATAATGTTATAATAACCGTTATACGTATGCTTTTTACTATCCGCACGTTGATCAAATCATCAACAGATTTACAAGTATTTCAACAAGTTGCCGTCAGGGATGAATGATCTCGTTAGGTGGTGGAGCAGAGGTTCACACTTGCATTGCACATCAAATGCATTTGTATGCAGAAACTTTTCACAAGTTTTTTTTCTCTCTCAAATACACAAAAAATTCAGTTGCATAAGGAAACATTAACAAACTAAGTTAAGAAGACATAGCCATTGCAGACTTTTCTGAAATGTGTTACAAGTTACAACCAACAGACCATGCTTTCTTTCTGCTATTTTTTTGCATATTTTACTAGGTACTTAACGTTTAGTTTATTGCCAAGAACTGCAATTAAATCAGTCACAACATTAATTGGGACCGGGTTGGCCTAATTTATTCATGGTAGTAATTAATAGCATTATTGAATACATAATGAAATGTCAACTAGAATTAAGACATTTTTATAATTAAATAATATGCAACATGTCTTGAATTGTGACAAAAGTTGTCCTCTTAACATAATGATTTACAAATATTTTTGGTCAGTTCACAATTTTAGGAGGACAATCACCTGTGTTGATAGCATTTATGCCTATTTACTGAGTGAGCATAATTATCCGCTGAATTAATCGTTTGCAAAGGATGGACACAAAATGGCAGGGATTCAAAAAGATTCCGTTTATCTGCAGTAAATGGAGCAGAGCTAAACTGTTTTTCGAATGGAATAACTTTGAAGCGAAAAGAAAAATAACAAATATCGCACAATATGAGTTTCTGCATTTAGAAACTTCTCTGGTGGGTAGATCATTATCTTTATTATACTTATGATTTTGTTATTGCCAACAGCAGGTAATTAACTTGTAAGCAAGCTGTCTTCTTAAATCTTTTATCTCTGGCTCCATCTTTGAGCACTGCATAATCTGATACAGCGTAAACGTCTCGTCAAAAGCGTCATTCCAAAACTGCGGTGCATTGTTATTATTACTGCAGTATACTATTATTTGGATATTAAACTATTAAGACGCAACAACCCAAACGCAGCTTGCCATCCCTATAAATGGAAATGGGGGCGGAAACTAAATAAAGGGAAGTGTAAAAAGGTACAATAGCAGTATCTAAATTAGTAGAAACACGACATGACATCCATCAAACCACCTAACTGGCTTTGCCGTTTACTAAGTTGGGTTTGAATAAAGGTATATGCTACCTACTGCCATATTATACCAAGTCAACTTCGATGACTCGTACCAAACGACAAAATAATAGTAATAATAATATCTTATTATTTTACTATAATTATTAAGTATTAATATAGAATTATTATGCCTTATCTATTAGCAAAGTAAATAAACCTCATAACCACTTTATATGACTGTTCGTTCAGTTTAAAAAAAATGATATGTTTTGTTGAGTATAGTTTTGACAAATACATATTACGTATATAAAAATATAATTATAAAGTAATTTTCCGCAATTTCCTAACCTTATAAGGGATCAAATAATATTAAGATTCTTAATGCACTCGGTTTTCTTGGAGTTAAATATCCTTTGTTATCCGCGTTGCGTTTTACTGCATAAAGATGTGAAAATCCGAGGTAATTGTTTTGCTTAATGAATTTATAGGAAGAACTAAAATGTTAAAATACGTCAGTTCAATTTTGAGGCGTTCTCTTTAATTAAGAAGCGCACTTAAATGCCAATTTGAATTAAGTTAGACAAGAATGTGATTATTTCTTTGACTATGTTACACTGATACACTTTGAACTACGCGTTTTTAAAAGAATAGCATCGCCATGATTTGACTTGATACATCACATGTTGTGTTATCTTATAACTGTAGGAACACATTTTTAATACATATTATGTACTACGAACAATGTACACATTGTCTTTTTATTTGTTCGTTAAAGTAAGTAGCCATTAACATCCGTTATTTAGCCGACTGACAACGACAAAAGTTGAGAAGGAGCGTGTGATATTCTTGAAGAAAAGTATAATAATTACAAGCAATGCATTTCCTAGTATTTGTAAAAAATCACACAAGTCAACAGAACAGTGCTCAACTTCCCATTGAATTGCTTTTCTTTGTTGTTCATTCGTGTCTACTTTACGAGGACGCAGACAGAGGAAAAGGATTTTTTCAAAAAGGTTGTAAACCTACATTTGATAAAAAGGAAATGAAGCAAAATGCGTATTTGCGTGCATTTGCATTCATCATCGTCATCATGATCACAATCGGACAGCGGAACAGGTTACTTGACTACTACGTAGAGTGTGTGATTGTACATGTCTAACAAAAATAATGTATTAACTTTAACCTTAATTTTTCATGAAAAAATCTACGATTGGATTGAAATGACAAGCTGTACAAGTAAAAATTGTCTTGCGGTCTTTTGTCTTTTATTCTCCGGCGGTAATTACATGCGACTAGCTTGTGTGAGCACATCTTGAAAAGGTCAAAAAGACAAATACATTGTACCTACGCAGCAATGTATTAATTAGTGATGGATGCGGTAAAATGTAAGTAGCTGGGGAAGTGGGCTCGCTCGTAGCTTTATCACATTCTTCGTGACATTGGTAAATGATTACAGACTTATCTCATCAGAAAAAAACCAACATTCGTGGTTAGTTTTTACAATTTTACAACTTGTTTTTCTTACTTTAAAGGCGAGCTATTGTCGAGGTCAACCGATTTGATTTTTCAATTCTCACACAAAACATGTAAGACCTACTTTTTATTGAGGGGTTAATAATAATTCTCCCGTAACAAATCTTAGTTTTTCAAAACAATATTTTTATATTTAACCGCAATTCAATTGGTCAAGCCAGATCAGATCGAACCTAGTCATTGTAAAAAAAACATGCAGACTTCTTATAAAGATAAATGTACAGATTTTATTAATTTGGCCAGAAAGTCTTGCAAAGCAATAAATCTGAAAGTTGAACCAAACATTTTTTATTGTTTTCCAATGAACGATTCCGATCTCAAAATCATCATGTAATAAAGTTATTTGCTCAGTGAGTTTCACTTCAGACAAGAAACCGGGTTTTCTTGAAAAACATGACCGTCAATCTTTATCTTGAAGGCAATATTTTGCGTGGGCGAGGGCGGTCACGGTACAGATTTACATGATTTCTGACAGGTAAGAGAAAACCAAACTTCTTGTTGCCCTTAATAAAATACCAACATCTATCTTCTATCTTGTCGCGTCTTTTTTAACATACATTTCAATACTTAACCAATGGTCCATCAATTTTCAATGATTAAAATAATCCATCAAAGCCAAAAGTAATGAAGCCATTAGCAGATATAAAGAGGAGAAAAAATACAAAGCATGCAGCTTTCGCTCTTACTCCTACTTGTAATCTAGTAGTTTATAATATCCGTTTCTATCTAGCACCAAGGGACCACAATCACATTTTTTGATATGGTTGATTCCGCAGTGTGTCACTAATAACAAACAAACCTTAAATCTCCTCTTGTCTGCACATTTGACATCAGTCAAACAAAATGATTTTTCTTTCTTCTGGTCTCATTCAATCAATCATTTTTGTACCCTGTTGGTCACAAAAGAATTGTTAAATGCAATGAAAGCGAAAAATGATTTATGATTTATGGTGAGAATCATCACTTTTGTGATTTAGTTTAGGACAACTTACATGCTGCTTCCCCTGTACGAATAAAAGTGACAACGTCGTTACAAATTTACTTTAATAATAGCGCAACTAAACGGACTAAAATGAAAACTATGATATACAATCTGTGTAGGTATTTTGCCAAGGGGCAGTAGTAATAATAAAAAGTACCTAACTTACAGATATAACAGCAGATTATGGGAAGGATAATAAAATTAATAATAAGACATGTTTTATGATAGGCTGATAGGAAAATGAGGCAACACATTGTGTGTTCTCGGGCGATGGGTATTTTTTCTTGACCCACAAGTATTCCACCGCCCAGTTTTAAGTTTAAAATCTCATCAGTCGAACTACAATAAATAACGCTTGCTTTCAATGACCTAGTGAGAAGAGATAATTTAATATACATTCATATAATTTATACGTTTTAGTTGAAGAGACCAGGTATCCATAAAAATTAATAACAAGCAAACACCTACGCTTGCAATCAAAATGAGTTCAACCGTCACTTGTGGCGTGCTTGATTTTTAATATCGGCTATCATCGTCGTTTAGTCACCCTAATGGCTTCAAGAAAAAAGATGGACGATGGTCAAGACTAACAGACTCCTTTGACAATCGAAACTGCAATGGTATTAAAGTAAATTGAGCACTCAGAATTTTTATTGATCAGCAAAACCAATTGTGTCCTAAAATGTCGTTAATTATAATGTGATAAAAACGATTGCATTTTAAAGAGTTGTAGTCGAGGAAACCTGGTTCCTGCCCAAGTTTGTC
>VYYJ01002276.1:0-22705 GCA_021029165.1 Cyphoderus albinus | reverse complement strand
TTACTACAAATTAGTATTTGGTTGTCCATATACTGCAGTAGTTTACCTATTCCGTAAGGAAGTAATATTGCAGCATCCAGTAAAAAATAGCAGTATCATGAATGACTCATTCCATACCTAAATTGAAATAGTCACACAATTCATTTGATTCAGCCCATTATAAAACGTTGAAGCCAAGGTTATATAGGTATTCATTTTTTGTATTTGTATATTGTATTTGTAGAAATGAAAGACCATCCCAACTTTTGTTAAGTCAATTCATGCCTGACTAATCGAGCTAATCATAATACCAAAATATATTCGGGTACTAGATAATGCACAAATTACGGCATCGTCACATGTCACAACCAATGCAAAATTTATCTACATATTCACGTGTACTTATACCGTTCATCAAAACTACCTAACAACAATTGTACATTACACAGCTTAATAGTAGCAGAACTAAATACAGAAGTCACGAAAATGAAATTTTATGGCAATTCAATTGACACGTGTTACATATTAGTACAAAATGTATTAACAATCTGAACTGCAGAAGTTCATGTTCATGATCATGAGTCATAGTTAATACTGGATTCGTGATATTTACTAGCTCACAATGAATAAAATCCCCATTGCCTGCTAGGGATTGTTCTCTAATTCGATCGCAATTACGTAAATAAATGTAATCATTTTTTTTCACTTTTCAATAAATATCAATGAACAGTATTATATGTTTAGTAGTCTTTAAACACTAAGCGTATTTACATATTCCAAATGTTTGTGGCAATATTACATTCAATTTTGTTAAAATTATTTCGTTCTAAAATTCAACTTCAGATTGGAAATTTACCATGCATCGATCGCTGTACTTGGTGATTGTTAACGTGACACTCTGCCTGATCTCAGTTTTCCTGAAGGAAAGTTGGGCCCAGCAATGTCCACAGGAATGTGTTACCTTAATCGACAACGTTTATGCGTTCGCAGGTAAAATCAAAATTTTAAAACGTTTTATTTAAATTTTTGAAATAGAATTTAATTTTATTAAAATTGTACAGATGAGCTTCACAAAGGCCAAACGCATGTGACGGACGAGCTGCTAAAACGTATTGTGAAAGTGGAGGGAATGGAACATGACTCGACGAACCAATACAACTTTCTCATCAATGAAATTCGACAATTAGAAATTGCTCTGAAGAAAAATGTTACCGACATCCACAAAAAAATTAACCAAGACACTACCAGCCTCTGGAATGATGTAATGACTCAGCTAAACATAGTTAAGGATGAGCTAAAGCATGAGATTGATAAAGTCGCTGCATCTCATGGTAACAACCACCCGAAGACAACCAAAAAGCCTGCACACAGTGATCACTCCCTTACTGTGAGAGTGGAGCATTTGGAAACGAGAACGACAAATCTTACCCGTGATAATTCCATGTGGCGCAGTAATTTCAGATCGGTCAATCAAACATTTGAGAGGATGAAGAAAAATCGTTGCATGTGTTGAGTGTTTAAAGACCCAATTAAATATTTGACTCCATTTTATTTTATTTTACGTCATGTCTTCAGAATACTTGTTCAAATTACCAGAAAATACATGTGGATTTTCACTGTTTTTTATAACTAAACACATACCAGACCATTTTAAGACTAAGTCATTCAATTTTTTATAGCAAGGTATAAACATCCTCAGTGATGAAATTCTTCCAACAGTTCATGGAGAACAGTGATTAAATTTTCATTATTTCATGGTAAAAATAAACCTCTGGTAAAACTAACAAGTTTTTACATTTCGGTAATCATAATCATAATGTAGTTAGAATAAATCGGGCTTTTTGTGAATAAAATCTTTCGTGATTTTCACATCACTTATTTCTCATCAATGAATCTTACGAAATATTTGTACCAGAAAGGGAAAACCATCATTTAAATAGTAAAGTTTATTGAGTCCGAAATCATTTATAGCTAAGAAAAAAGAAGAATAATCAGAATTAGGATTTTTAAGGTCAATTTACAATATAGTAGTACCACGAAAAATTAAAATGACGCAACGCTTTCCATTTATTTTTTATTTTACTCTTCGTTTTGGATTATTAACCATTGTCCTTGAGATGAAACACGAGTATTTCTCTATTCTCTGAAAGAAAGTTACGTAAGCAAACCTGCTAAACTTGAATGTGTATAAGGTTGACGTCAGTGGTCAGGATTTCAACATTTGTATCCTTACACCTTTCCGATTCGAATAAATCGATATTTTTGACAATTGTTATTAAACTTGAAATTGAATTGATTGATAAGCTTCAAAAATCCATTATCGCAGCTATCTTTATCTTACTGGTGGATTTTTACTTGCCCGCTGAAATCATTTCTTATAATATGTAAAAGTTACTCATTCGAAGCAAAATGTTCCATCAATTGCTGATCTTCCAATACAGGGCCTTACATTCTTAATTTGACCACTACGATAATCGACACAATGTCTCGATTGCCAACGGCTTGAATTTTGAAACAGCATCGGATCATATCATTAAGGTAAAAACGCAACGAGCGGAAGATGTATTTAGATCTTTCGGGATATCCCAAATGAGATTAGTAATTACTACAACCAAAGTCTAGTTAAGTATACACTCAATAGATATGGAATTTTCTTATTTGGTAGTGATTGCAATTTTCAATCTCACCCAGGTATTCATCCTAAGTTATCCATAACCAAAAATACACCACGTATCAATCATGAATGCAAGAAATTGATGAAATTTCGCTACAATTTTTATAATCGTGCATTTTTGATTTGAATTGTGTAGCTGTTAACGATAAAAATAGGTTCTGAGAACAAAATTATTCACAATTTCCACATCGCACATGTCTCCGAAATAAATTGTACGAATTATTTGTAACATGGAGGGGAAACCGCTGCCTAAACAGAGCAGGTTAACGCGTACCAAATAATTTACATTTCACAAAGCAAAAATAATAAGCAGCTGGATGTTTTACGGTCAATTTACTACCATGAAAAATTAAAATGACACAGCACCATCCATTTTTTTAAAAATGATTAGCTAATATTATCATATTATCATACTGTTCGTTTTGATGGCTTGACAATTGTCTATCAGATGAATCATGAGTATTTCCGTATCCTGTGAATGAATGGAGTTGTGTAAGAAGAGCTGCTAAATTTGAATATGTTTATGAGGTTGACGTCAGTAGTAAAGTTAGCAACAATCACTATAAATCCTCATTTTTTAAAGATTGTTTATAACACATAAACCACTTAAATGTTTAACAACATGAAATTGGTAAAAAGCACAAAACCAATTCAATTCTAATCCATCGATTGCTGTATGTAATTAGTTTTCTTATAAAAGTTTTGTAAGAAAACGTAATTTACGTAATGTAACAAAATGTAATTTCAGGTAATATACATACACCGGACGAGGTTTTAGGAAATGCCAAGTGGATGTACAACTTGACTTACGATTAGACTTAATTGACCAATTCTACTTCAAGCCCAATTTGATATAAGTATTCAAAAAGGAGACCGCTTCAAATAATAATATATCAGAAACTATTCATATTTGTTGGCAAAAATATTCTGCCACTTACGGTTCAACTCTCTTAGATAGTGGAGAACTATTGATACTGACACAGCATTGAAAATGATCCGAGAATTTATTAAGGAGATTCCCAAAAATTGCAGAAAAGGAGGAACATGGGAACTCACCAGCAGAGCCTACAGAGTTGCGATAATTGGATTTTTTGGAAGCCTGGGTGTTCTGGAAGCCTTACGGGGATCATTTCCTATCGGAGTCTGGAGTTTTAGTAAACCTATAATAATTTTACTTATATTAGATAATATATATTTTTTGAAGCAACGTCACCTAATTTTGTAAATGTTTTAATTTCTTTAGTGACAGCCATGGCTATATTGTCTGGTGTTGGGGTCACGGCTGGAGCTCATCGTCTTTGGTCACACCGAAGTTACAAGGCAAAGCTTCCTCTTCGCATGATTCTCATGACTCTCCAAACATTAGCTCACCAAGAATCGATATATTCTTGGGCGAGGGATCACAGACTTCACCATAAATTTTGTGAAACGGATGCTGACCCCCACAATATAAAACGTGGTGTATTCTTCGCACACGCCGGCTGGGCCCTTATCAAGGAACATCCTGAAGTAAAAAAGAAGAAAAAGCAACTGGATCTTAGTGACCTCACTTCTGACCCCGTTGTGACTTTTCAACATCGCGTATACAGGCTGCTGGACATTTTACTTAATCACGTAGTTCCGATCGCAATCTGCTACAAATTTTGGATGTCATCTTTGTATCTTTGCTTGACGGTCAATTGCATGAGGTTATTAGTAACTCTCAATCTTGGTTCTATGGGAAATTCCGTCGCGCATTCGTGGTCAAAAAAGCCTTACGATAGGTAAATCAAATTTTTACACTTTTTAAATATCGGAAAATAACAAAAAAATTATACGATTTACATAGGTTGATTTTGTTCTTAGGTCAATGACATCGGCAGATGTTCCTTGGTTATCGATTTTCCTCATTGGAGAGGGATTCCACAACTTTCACCACGTCTTTCCCTGGGACTACAAATCCACTGACACAAATCCACCTTACATTCTCAATTTGGCGGGTATGGTGATTGACGCAATGCATCGAATCGGGTGGGCCTACGATTTGAAAACGGCGTCTGGTAATATCATTAAGGAAAGAGTGCAACGAACTGGAGATGGATCACATGAAATGTTTAATAGCAAAAGTAAACAGCAGCTTTCAAATTCTGCGGATATCGGACCGGGTCCATGGGGTTGGGGTGACGCGGATATCCCAAAGGAGCTACTTGGTAGTACAGTTACTATATCCTGAAGCAAATGTTAAATTCAGTCTCTAGCATTTGATGCATTTCAACAGCTCTAATTGAAAAGGCTGCAAACACATATGTACAGACGTTCACACTTAGCAATACCACATTATTGTAATATTCTACCAATTAACTGAGTTTACATAAATAAAGAGATGACAAAAGTGAAATCTAATATGACAATATTGTTCATTACTACTTTCTTACGTTACAAATACGTTATAATTTATAACCTATAAATTATGTTGTAATGCATATTAGTCAAAATGTTGCAGACAAAAACGTTTTAAAAATCTGCGAGTCCTGCGAAGTAAATATTTACGTGAACATTTACTTATAAACATTTAAAACAAACTATGTATATAACTTATAGTACAGACTTATAGTATAAATTGTCCAAACAAAGACGTTTGTGCGTTAGATGATTGTCAATGTAAAATTTCTCTCTGTAGATCTTTTCCATCAAAATTATATTTCCAGGTTTGTCTGGTCTCCCATTCTCACGGTGAGTCACGTTTCAAGCTGGCACTAAACCAGCAAGAAATGGTTGAAGGGGGGAAGCAATTATCTAGTTTTGGTTATAATTTGTTGCTACAAAATACAGTATTAAATAATAAACTTTGGACCTAGAAATGTGTTCTACAGTTTCGATTTTCAATTCACGAATTTATTCTTCCAAAAGCGTGGCGGTAGCTCCAATATTTATTTTTTGGCATCTGCCACACCGTGTCCCATGATGTGACGATGTTGGTTGAAATACAAGCAAATTTATTCCTCAACAAGAAATAAATTTGAAGGCAAGAAGGCAAATTAGCTAGACGTGAGTGATCTCACCTCCGACCCAATTGTGTTCTTACAACATAGAATACACCGGCCGCCGGAAGTTTTGATTAATCGCGTGGTTTCAATAGCAATCTGCGACAAATTTTGAATGCCATCTTGGTATTTCTGCATTGTGTCCAATTCTCTCATGTTATTAGATAGACACCAGGATTCAATTCAAACTCTTCGGACATTGTACCTGGTCAATGGGCCTGGGGTGACTCGCATATCCCAAAAGAGCACTTTGGTAATACAATAACAATAACAATTCCTTTAACCAAAATTTAAAGGAAGAACAGACAATCACATTTAATAGATTTTTTGTTACCGTGGATTACAATATAATTTATTAACATAACCTTATCGCATCATGACTAAACTAAAAAACCTAATATTCATTCGCGATTTGCAATTACATAAAATTAGTATTATAATTTTTTCACTTTTCAATACATGTCCTTCAACAGTATAATATTATGCTCCACAACAAATTTAGCGATGGGAAATTCCGTGGCACATTTCACATTTCATGGACAAGATAGCATTACCATAGATGAATTTCGATGCATGTGTATTAAAATGCTCAATTAGCTCGTCAAATTTTACTTGTTTGACAATTTTACTCATTGGCAGTTGGCAAATGGACATGGGTGGGTGTCATAAGATAGTCCAGAATCCAACTTAAAAGTATGCAAAAGTTCCAATACCTAAATTTGTGTGGCAGTGGCAACCAAAATGCTAAACGTGTCAAATTACGTAAAAATTAGTATTTTTTAATTAAAAAAAAAACAACATTGTGTATATTTTATGCGACATGTTGACACTAAAATAAGGAACATGTTGCATCAAACTGAATTCATTTTGTTTGACAATAAATGCATGATTTCTCTAGTGGGTGTCAGAATGGCGAAAAAGGTGAAAAACGAGTAAAAAAATAATAATTCCAGTATTTTTGAATTTTGCACAGTACAACGAGGAACATAGATAAACAGGACAGCTTTAGAAATTCAAGCTAATCCGCCAACATCCGTTAAAGTTATCGACTCCCAAAATCGGTTTAAACATTACCAAATTACCCACGTATCAATCATGAATGAAAAAATTGATGAAATTTCGTTACAAGTTTCATAATTTTACAATTTTTATTGGAATTGTATAGCTGTTAAGTATGGAAAATTCGTTTCTTTGAATAAAATATTTCACAATTTTTACATCACCCATTTCTCATGAATGAATTCCACGAAATATTTGCACCATGAAGAGCAAACCGACATTTAAATAGTACAGGTTATTGAGCCCGAAATCATTTATAGTTCACAAAGCAAAGACAATCAGCGTATTAACTTTTGAAGGCCAATTTACTACCAGGAAGAATTATAATAACGCAACATTATCTTTTTTATGATAAGGTAAGCTAATATTATCCTACTGTTTCTTAACTAGGTATTTTAACAATTGTCTGAGATGAATCATGAGTATTTCCGCATCCTGTGAACGAACAGAGTTGCCTAAGAAAAGCTGCTAAATTTATATCTGTTTATAAAGTTGACGTCAGTAGTGTGGACTGTGGATTGCAACATGGACAACATGGTAGTGTGGACGCTACTTTTTTTTAATACCGAATCATAATTCTGCAACAATCGTATGCTTAAAGTCAAACTTATAAATTCCCCTTTGTTTTTGATTATTTTTAACCACATCAAGATTGATTTTATAAATTGGAAAGAAACACAAAACCAATTCAATTTAAACACATAGCACGTTGTAATTCGTTTTCTTACAAAACTTAAATAAGGCAATTTTAGCTATTATACACACATACACCGGACGAAATTTCAGGAAAATCCGAGTGAATGTACATACGCTGGTCAAAACATACGTGAGTGAATGAATACTGCCAGGTCATTACTTGACTTAGACTTAATTGACCAATTTAGCTCTATCAAGTCCAATTTTATATACTAAGAAAACAAACCGCTTTCTAATTTCAGTGAAGTCGAGACTATTTATATATTTGGTAGCAAAAATATTCTGCCACTTAGAGTTAAGCTTTCATAGGTAGTGGAGATCCGCTGATACTTAACACAACATCGAAAATGATCCGAGAATTTATTAAGGATATTTTCAAAAACTGCAGAAAAGGAGGAACATGGGAACTCACCGACAGAGCCTACAGAGGTTCGATAGTTGTAGTTTTTGGAAGCCTGGGTATTCTGGAAGCCTTACGGGGATCATTTCCTATCGCAGTGTGGATTTTTAGTAAACCTGCAACAATTTTATTAATATTCAATATAAAATTATTCAAGCAACTTTCTCAATTTTTTTAAATATTTACATTTTTTTAGTGCTATTCATGATCCTGTTGGCTGTCGTTGGGAGCGCGTGTGGAGCTCATCGTCTTTGGTCACACCGAAGTTACAAGGCGAAGCTTCCCCTTCGCATAATTCTCATGATGTTTCAGACACTAGCTCACCAAGAATCGTTATATTGTTGGGCGAGGGATCACAGACTTCACCATAAATTTTGTGAAACGGACGCTGACCCCCACAATATAAAACGGGGTTTATTTTTTGCACACGCGGGCTGGGCCATTATCAAAGAGCATCCTGAAGTCACAAAGAAAGAAAAGCAGCTGGATATGAGTGACCTAACCTCTGACCCTGTTGTGGCCTTCCAGCATAGAGTATACAGGCCTCTGGAAATTTTCATTAATCACGTGGTTCCAATAGCAATCTGCTACAAATATTGGATGCCATCTTTGTATCTTTGCATGGCGGCCAATTGCATGAGGTTAGTAGTAACTCTCAACGGTGCTGCCCTGGGAAACTCCGTCGCGCATTCGTGGTCAAAAAAGCCTTACGATAGGTAATTCAAATTATGACATTTTTCATGTCTAGGAAAAATAATACATATCCACGATTTAAATTGATTCTGGTCTTAGGTCGATGTCATCGGCAGATGTTCCTTGGTTATCGATTTTACTCTTTGGAGAGGGATTTCACAACTTTCATCACGTTTTTCCCTGGGATTACAAGTCCACCGACACAAATCCACCTTACATTTTCAATCTGGCGGCTATGGTGATTGACGCAATGCATCAAATCGGGTGGGCCTATGATATGAAAACGGCGTCGAATAATATCATAAAGGAAAGAGTGCAACGAACTGGAGATGGAACACATGAAATGTTTAATAACAAAATTAAACACCAGGCTTCAAATTCTGGGGATATTGGACCGGGTCCTTGGGGTTGGGGTGACGGGGATATTTCGAAAGATCTACTTCGTAATACAATAATTATATCCTGAGACCTGAACCAAAATTTAAATTAAGTATGGACAGTGGTAAGAAATACATTTTTGTTACTTGAAATTGGAATATAAGGTTTAAGCACAACCTCGAGATGACAATGCTGTGAACAATTGACGTAAAATAAAACTACTAATCATTATGAAGAGAATATGTTAACAATATTACACAACAAATTAATTATACTCAAAAAGAGTTAAAAAGCATAAATAAATTACACAGAATCAATTTATAGTGAATTGTGATTTTGTACATGAGACGCGTATCCGCTAACAAGTAGTTCTGGTTCACCTCAGTAATACCAACAACAGTTCAATTTTTGTTGAATTTCATCACGGACGCAATGCAATTTGTCATTCAAAATAAACTTATTATTGCAAACATCAACAATTTTCCTTTGGCTTTCACAGCACTAAAGATGTATTTTATTTTTACACCTGTAGTAGAGCATTCCGTTTTGTGGCGTTTTTATGGCATTAACACTCCGCACTCTTGAGTAATTTGACAACTGTGTCAATTTGATGTAATTTGGGAGAAAAAGATATCATGAAATTAATTTGCTACCGAAAGGCCTTTCAACTTGTAAACAATATTATTGGTGACTTGCGAAGTTCAATAATAAAAACTATCTTCGGATGCAGATTGTGTTTGTCTGTAAATTGGTACTTAGTGTCGTTAAATTGCTACAATTTACTACCAAAAATATTTTACACGTTTTTGAATTGTAAAACCATGTTTGAATTGCGGCATGAAAAAATCAAAGTATGCACGTAAAAATTAAATTTGCACGCTATAATTTAACTTTATTATTGGTATAAGAGTTAATTCTATTTTGATTGAATTTAATATTTTAAATAAAAATAAAATAGTTAAAGCATGCCAAACTATAACATATTTTATTAAATGATTACGAAATGTCCAGAATAGCACAAATTTTATAATTTTATAAGTCGCAAATTTAAATGGTTTATCAAAACTATTCGCACAAAATATACAATCTGTACATAAGTGATTCAAAATATTCTTACAAGTATACAGCATTTTTAATCCGATGAGTGTTAAACCAATTTACTTTTGCACCGTTGAACGAATTGTTTAATTGGTCGATAAATATTTGATTTGAGTAAATAATTTTAACTGTCACATTAGTTTTACAATACAAACACCCAGTGGCAAAAATACAACGTGGTATTTTATACAAGCTATTGTGCACACGTGACACAAATAAGAAACAAATTTTCTGGATTTCCTTACTAAATATTTAATCAGCAAAAGTGGCGAATTCAAGAATTTCGATAATGCTGTGTTTGAGGCAAGTAGGACAAATTGTCAACGGTTTCATTAAAGACTGGAAAAAGACTTTCCTGCGCAGTTTTCTTCACGGGTATCACATGATGATATTAAGAAAGACGTTAATAGGTTAAAGTGACTTTACTTCTTCATGCAGTTTGCTTCGCAATCCCGTTTAGATTCGAATCTATTTTCGGTGTCAAAAGGACAGCTTTTGTATTTCACACATTCCTTCTTCCCATGGCGATAGCTCCAATACGTCTTTTCTTGGCTTTTGCGACACCCTAATTCCGGAGGTGGCATCATGTCACAGTCTAGGTTGAAAATAAAAATAAAAGTATTTTATTTTACTCGCTTCATTTCGGAATAATGTTTACATTATAAAGCGGTACTGTTGCTTACTTTCGTTCCGGTCGTCGGCTTCTTTTCCTGTAAGAACCTGCCAAGAAAATCCGACAACTAGTGCAACTAATAAGATGTAATTTCTGGAAATTAGTTCCATATTTGAGTAAACAATTTTAATCCAGCAATAGTCAATCTAATATTGTAAACCTTCTTACAAACACGAAACGAAATATGAAATCAATGAAACGATGGCTTAGATATAACTCACGAAATGTAACTTATTAAATTTATTGTTTTATTTGAGTTTTTTAATGAATCTGGTAATTGAATAAAATAACAAAAATATATTTTTATGTCATTTTAACGCACTGCATGAATGAACTAACTGCAATTAACAGGCGTGATTTAGTTGGTTAATGTTTCTATACTGTGATGAAATTATTCTCTGTGATTTTATTTTGTTTGCATTTTATTAATTCGGAACATTAATTTTTATGTCTCAAAAACTAATAGAATCAATAAAATTTATTGATTTTGTTGTCTATATGCCATCATAGCTTTGCCAATGCTTCTGCCTACCCGCTTATGGTAAACCAAAACGGTCGTCCTCTTAATCACAAAAACCTTTCCATAACTCATTAATAAAGGTTGGCAGCTCTTGGCAAATTTTGACATTACTTTTCTTTCAAAATTCGATTTCCAATGGCCTTTACACAACTTCCATGATTTTATGGTTTCCCTTCCTTTCACAAACATGTACCCACCCATTTGCAACACAAGTGACCAGACCATTAAATCAAAGGGTACGCAAGCAATGAGAGGTGCCTTGGTTAAGGGATTCATAGTGTTCCAAAATCTGAGCAGGACGTAGTTGATGTAGGATGGTATCAGAGTGAAAACTAAGTGAATTATGAAAATGACCGCACCCGCGAAATTTAATATATGTGCATGTATGGTCTGTATTGATCTACAAGCCAATCTGAGATTTTCCGCTTCTCTTAACCTACAATCTGATTCATAAAGTTTTTTACCAATGCGAAGCTCCTCTGTAAACAATATCACTCCATAGTAAATGTAGGTGAATGCAAAGATTGCAGTAGGTACGGAATTTGTAGCAACAATCAGGATTTGATAGCCGTGAAAAATTATAACTACAATTTTAAGAGGGAGGTAAAAATAGGTGGAGGGAATCAAAGCTCCAGCGAAGACTCCAGCAGATGGGTTGATGCAGCAGAGGATGAAATAGATTCCGAAAATGTAACCCGATGCGAGTAGGGATGTGGCAATGATGCCATCAAAAATTAAATTTAGGCGACATCGTTCAGGGTCCATCTTAGTAAAATATTTTTCTGAAACAATTTAAAAAATGAAATACAAATTTGTAAAATGTCGAAGGTACAAACATATATTAGTTACCTGTCGTACTTTTAAAATTCTGAAGCAAGCCGAGCGTGCCATTTGAAATTTGACACAAAGACTCTGACGACCACCGATGAATTGACAGGGGTACAACTAAAGCAGCAATTACAAACCAGTACACGGAAGTAACGTAGAAGCGCTCCATGTTTCCATCCAGGTAATGTTTTGCCAGAATTAAAGTTGAAATTATGGTGTAACTAACGATCACATTATAATTGCGTGTTAATCTAGTAAAGCCCTTGGATGGTTTTGAATAGTGACTGTGGAACAAAAGTTTCTTCTCATTAAAATAGAGGTCCGTGGCTCCATATCTCTGGAATATATTTAGCAGCGCAAAAAATTTGTAACAGCGTTTGCTCAGCATTTTGAATAAAGCAGTCTATGAGGGACAAAGCAGAACTAAATGTTAGTTGTTTTTCTTCGTAGAGTATAATTTCCGGGGTTTAAGGTGGACAAGGTTTGTTCGATTTTTCGAGAAAAGCCTCACAAATTTATAATTCATATTTACTTTATTACGGAAGTTTTAATTCAAAGGGAAGGTTGGAGAAGTCGAATAATGGAATATGAGGTTTATGAGAAATAAAACTATATACATAAATCAGTTTAGATTGGATTTTTTGAAGTATTGAACATATAAATGATTACAGTGAGGATCAATATTAATTTAACGGATAAATTAAAAGTAGGAAGTCTTCTACTAAATATGTACCTACGTCAAAAAACATTTTATGCTATGGTGATGTATTTATTTACATTGAAAGCGCAACAACGGAAGCATAATATCAAGATTGAAACGAAGCCAATCCAAACTTCTGAAAGAGAAACAAAATTGATTTCTTTTCAGCTTTCAACAACCTAGCAATATAATAGAGTTCAGGGTTTTTTCCTACCATACCTGTAGAATAAATAGGTATTTGGTTTTCCATAAATTTATGCTTCCTGTACTTTAAAAATCTGGATTATTTTTTATGCTGTTCCAGTCTAAAATACAGTTTTCCGTAAGCCCCAGTGAAATATGACATTGCATGGTTAAAGCTACATATAGTATGCCATTGTTTTTTATTCGGTTTATTTTGCTTTAAATCTTAGTATGTAATTAAAATAATAGCATTGTATGCAAAATAAATTTATGTTATGTTATATGCATGTATAAATATTACAATAAACACCTATATTATTTGAGAAGTAGGAAATGAATAGATATTAACTCGATAAAATTACCCATCTATGCTTCATGTGTGTCGCCGATATTGATTTTTCGAGAGGTAAATTATTCAGTGATTATTCAACGTCCTACCTAAGAGATTGTAAAACGAACAATATTTTCAGGTAGATTTTAATAAAGCATTTCCTAGATTTTCTTTTATAACCGGAAGCAATCAGATTAGGTCTTTGAATGAGTAACGTTCTGATAGTTCATAGAAACATACAAAAGTACTTCTCAGGAAATTTCAAATTGTAATGCTTTAAAATTGTGTCGTACAATCATACACAAAATTTTAGTAGAAGAATTGGTGAAAGGCAGAGCAAAAAATTGTAACAATGACTAGAAAATTTAATCAACGTCGTCAACATTTTTTCTCGCCACGTTCTACATTTGAGCCTCATTCTCTGACCCATTTCAAATTTTACTGCTCACATGCCTTGACCATTCACAATATTATATACAAGTATATCATAAAGTGGGATCCACTTGTAATTGGATGGAACTCAGAAAAATTGTGTTTCTGCATGGACGACAAGTACGGATTAAAATATTGGGTTAACTACTTCAATTTCTGTGTAGTTTTAGTATTAATTGGTATTGGATCTACCATCTACTACCTAGTAAATTTTGAGACGACATTGCACCTAAAAATTGTAGCATTTTTCTCAATTGCGTTCCTGGTATTGGTATGTGAACTAAATTACAGCTTCTTTAAGTATGGAGAAGAGTTGATCGAAGCAACGGAGAAATTGAAAAATTTAATTGAAATAATTTGCAATACTTTACAATTACAAAAGTGTCGTCCACAAAATATTTTGAGACAAGACTCTAAAATTTGGAAATTTATAGCTTTGCTATCCATAGCCGTTCAGTTTTGGTTTGCCTTGCAAATACCGTTTACAGTTTATTTCTCATTCTATTTTGAAGCCGACCCTTTTCAATTTGTGATTCCATGTATCATCCCTATCTTAAAAAAATCTCCTCTAGCTCTCACTGCATTAAAGATGTATATTGTTCTTACTATTTTGATAGAAGGTTTTCGATTTGTGGCATTTTTTACGGCGGCGGAAATTTATATACTGGAGTTATTTCATACCTGTGTCAATTTGATACGTAGCCTGGAACTAACAAATCACCAAGAAGTTCTTCGCTGTCAAACTGCATTGCGTCTAGTAAATAATATCATTGAAGACTTGCAAAGTTCAGTAATAAAAACGGCTTTAGGGTGTGGATTCTGGTTGTGTGTAATTTGTAATTTGGTCACATTGAGATATTACACTTTACTGCCAAATCTTATGTACATGGTTATGGTGATCGCGTCAGTTTTCAGTTGTTTGTCTATCTTTCTCGCAATGTCTGTACTGGTGAAAATATCTGATGCAGGGGACAAATTAATGAAGAAAAGTGAAGCAGCTTTTTTGAGGCGTTTGCATTATCTATGGGCTACAAGACGATTTCAGGTTACAAGAAAACAATTCTCTTGTACAAAACCGATGTCGTTTAAGTTTGGGGAATTTTATCGACTTTATCGTGGAGCAGACTCCAATTTTCTCTTTTATCTTTTTCTACGTACAGTTGATGCGTGTCTTGCAACGAGGCAATTAGACAGTTTTGAGTAAATATATTAGGATAATAATTAAAATTGGTTTTAGTTGTACTTGTACTTTTGAAGATTTGTTGTACAGTATATTTATAACCATAAAATATGACCTTGACTTCTATGATTTCTTTGCTAATACCAGAATGAGCAAGAAATGTCTCTCATGTACGTCTCACGTTTCGTCTTACACATGCATATCTTAAAATTGTACCATTCATTGACGTAACAAAAATAAAGTTATTCACGGAAATTGTAATTTGAAATAATACATAATATATCCACATATTTGTTTTTAAATAAAAATTAATTGTATTACAATACCACAAAACAAAAGTTGCTAGTTTTACATAACATTACATCTATTATAGAGATTTTATTATAAATTAAGTCTTCTTCACAAAACACACTAAAATCATATTATTCCTTTCGGTTACGTCCGTCATTACAAAACAGGAACTCAGAAAGTTTATTAAAATCCATGTTACGTAAAATTGATTATTTTTAAACGGCAGAAATTGAGAAATGATAGGTTTCATAAAAATCATTAGACCTAAATTAACTCAGTTTTCAATTATACAACTTTCTTATATACGTTGTCTTAAATATTTATTACAAGGTGAATTATTATTCTGTAGATTTATAGAACGAAGAGCTTAAACAACCATTTTGAAAAATTCGTCGTACCGCCCGGAAGTGGTTTTCTACAATCAGGAAACAGAATACAAAGCAAAAATTTCCAAAAATGATTGCAAAATTAAATAAATTTTTTAAACGCTATTTTTTGTCGCGGTTTCTATATGAGTTTTATTCGTTGACACATTCTGACTATTACTGTTCGCATGCCTTGAACCTTCACAATATTGTATACAAAGACATCATAAAATTGGATCCACTTGTCATTGGGTGGGACTCGGAAACTTTGTGCTTTTTCATGAACAATAAATACGAACGCAAATATTGGGTGAACTACTTTAATTTTTTTGTAGTATTATCACTAATTGGTATAGGATCTACCATTTACTACCTAGCAAGTTTTGAGACCACCCTGCAGCAAAAACTTGTGGCGTGTTTTACTATTCTATTGTTGGGAATGGTGTGCAAGCTAAATTTGAACTTTTTTAAGCATGGGGAGGATTTAGTTGAGGCAACGGAGAAACTGAAAAATGTAATTCAAATAATTTCTAATACTCTACGAAAACACAAGATTGCTTCACAGAAGATTGTGCGACAAAATTCCAGAGTATGGAAATGCATATCTCTAATATCCACAGCCGTTCAGTTTTGGTTTGTCTTGTTAATACCATTGACACTTTATTTTTCATTCTACTTTAAGGCTGATTCATTTCAATATGTGATTCCGTCTATTATCCCAGGAATAAAAAGTTCTCCAATGCTATTGACAGCATTAAGGATTTATTTTGTTCTTACAATTCTAATAGAAATTCTTCGTTTTTTGGCATTTTTTACGGCGGCCGAACTCTACAATCTGGAGTTATTTTACACTTGTATCAATTTGGTGTGTCGACTGGGAGAAAAAAAGCATCGGGGATTCCTTCGCTGCCAAACCACCTTTCAACTTGTTAACAAAATCATCGAAGACCTACAAAGTTCGTTAATAGTAACTGCCTTAGGCTGCGGATTCTGGTTGTGTGTTATTTGCAACTTGGTGACATTGAATTGCTACAGTATACTACCAACATGTTTCTACATGGTTACGTCGGTCGGAACAGTTATCGCTTGCTTGTCTATTTTTCTCTCAATTTCTACTTTAGTCAAAATATCCAATATGGGAGAGAAATTTCTCAGGTGCAGCGAGTCAGCTTTCTTAAGGCGATACAATTATTTGTGGGCTACAAAGAGATTTCGGGTTACGAGAAGGCAGTACGCTTTTACTAAACCGATGTCAATTAGCTTCGGAAAATTTTATCGACTTGAGCGAGGAACTGACTTGAATTTTCTTTTTGTGCTTTTTCTACGTACAGCTGATGCGACTCTTACAATGAGACAGTTGGGCCTATTTGATTAATTAACCGCAATATAATTAAATGTTGCTTTAGCTTTACTGTTTAAGATATTGTATTCAGGGAATACATGAATGTAATGATACCTGAAATTGTATTTTTATTGCATCGTCATTTGCCAATAAATCCTATAATGACTAGTAAATTGTCGGAAATTTTCGACGGGTAATGATGAAATGAATTATTTTTCACGTACACATAATTCCCCTTTCTTGATGAATATATTCAACAGCAAAATGAATGTTTATGTATATTCGTGAAACACACAAATGCAATTGAATTCTGTTGCATGGGTCATTGCAATTGTAATTATTTTTTGTAAAATTTAAATGTAATAATTTTTGGCAATGTAACATGGATAAATTTCATAAAAACCGTAATAGGTTTTATCCTGCTAAAGAATAAGTGAATCAATAAACTCAGCGACGCTACTACGTAAATTGAACTTTTGGCGTCATAATTTCAAATGGATGAATCAAATATTTGTTTATCAAATTTTGATAGGACGATGAAGATGGCACGTGCTGAATTGAATATTTCAAAGATCAATTCAATCTGAAAAATTTTCTATTTCACTCTGGTATATGATTGTTTATTTCATTGTATGGTTTCATAAGGAACGAAATAAAACATGTTGAAATTATGTTATTAACATATGGAAAAACACTGTGTGCACGGGCCATTCAAATTATGTCCAATTGCTCAGTTGCCAGTTGATGTGATTTGATTTGATGATTATATGGAAATTACACCATGTAATTTCATGGTTTATTTCGTTCCTTGTGAAACCATGCAATGAAATAAAATCAATCATATGAGAGGGTAAAAAGGAGAAATATTGCAATGCGCATTGTCGATCTGTGGACTTTTAATAACCAAAAATAATTTGCGTGTGCGGTTAATTTACTTATATACTTTTGGTAACTAATTATCACTCTGGATTCTGTTCTATGGACATTAACAATTCCATGAACCAAAAACTACGTTTCTTAGTATAAGAGTGTGAATTACAATTTGGCCAGGTCTCTTAGATAACTCGCCTCATTCACAGGATACGGAAATATGCATGAATAATATCATGGATAATGGTTTTCTTACAATAAAATTTCATCACGGTATTTTCCGGTTGCCAAATTTTGACCACAGAGAAGACTTCGGTGTGATAATTAGTTACCTAAAGGATAGTACCGGATCTAATGTTAAATTCTGGCTGAAAATACACGGAGATAACATTATGGTAACGGAAAAATCTCCATTAACGAAAATGGCGATAAGCACCTATGTTAACGTAATTAACGTTAACGGGATAGGTTTTTCGTGGTTACAAAAAATGACTCATACAGGGTGTTCCGAAAAATGTTCTTGCAGGTAATAATTTTGTTTATAGCATAGAATTACATTGATTACACTACTAACACAGTGTAATATAAATATTTATATAAACCTAAGCACAACAACAACCACAATAGGCATTGAACTACCATTTAATATTATAACTATTCATGCCCCGTGATTGATTAATCAGGTCTTGTCAACGACCAATCATACTCTATTATTGAACAATCTACATCAGTGAGCGACTAATCATAACTTCTGAGTAACCAGTCATGCCCCTTAAATGCTCACTCATACCATATTATTGACCAATCTATACATGTGATTGAATAAGCATGCCCCGTAATTGATCAATGTGCACCCGTGATTTACTAAATTCACTCAATGCACAATAATTTCCCATGAATGGCCAGTCAAGCACCGTGACTGACTAATCAAAACTGGTGATGGGCCAAAAATTGTAAATAAAAAGTTAAAAAAATAAACTGAACTTATTAAGTGTGAACTATAATAAACGTTGTGAGCTGAGCTCGGAGACCGCGTGAATGGCTTGAATTGCGAAGAATGAGAATTCAACGTAAAGCTTGACAGTAAACGTTAACATGCGACAAAAGAAATGTATTTATAGAATAACCTTGTCTTAGTTATTTTAATATAACTATAATATAGTTATTTTACGTCTTGGGTAGGATTAAAATGTTTATGGCATAATGAAAAGAATAAAAAACGTATGGATACTATACCCGCAACATCCCACAGCATTCACCCCTAACTCCATTACTTATGCCATTTACATATTTAACCTAGAATTGACTGACCACCACCTGAAATTGACTAATCGTCAACACTAGCTGTCCAATTATTAATAATCGCACCCCGTGTTGGCCCGGCGATGACCAATCACAGACGGTGACTGACGAATCATGGCCAATGATCAATCACACAACACAAATGAATAATCATGACCCTGCACTAACGAGGTAACGGTTTCAGCCCATTCTCTTCGATTGAGCTCATAACTTTCAGAAATTAATCATCTTATTATTGATATAACACTTCACGAAAAATCTCAGGTTGCAATCGTCACAAGGTTTACGAAAAATTCATTCATATAAAAACATTATTTTTCAGGTACAATCCTTATGGCGTTTAACATAAGAGAAAGAGTAAACACAGATTCAAGCAATTGTCACGATTTAAGTATTATTGTTTAGTTTTACTAACTTTTGTACACTACCCCGGTCTTTTTTACGTGGAAATATTACTACATCCGGTAAAAATTGTATCTATTTTTATGAAAGTGTGAGAGAGACCGATATTTGCTTATTTACTTTCTTTCTCCCATGTTAAATGCTATAAGGAGTTTTCAATTTGGCACTTGAAAAACTGTCTGTCCCTTTTTCTCTCTCTTAACAAAAATAAAATAAAAAATCGCAAATAGCGCCGGCTTCCCCAAACTCTTGTTATAATTGTCCTTTTTTGATAAGCATATGGAGTAAAATTCACAGTTGCAAAAGTAACCCTCTTTAAAAGTAAAAAAAAAAACTATTAAATTAAAAATATATAGTTCTTTTTTAAATCACAGAAATGATTAAAGAGTATAAACAGGTTTCTCAATCATATGCGAATATTATTCACAGTTAGAAGAGAAAAAAATCATTCCACTGTGAATAATATTATTTTATCATCACCATCATCATTATTACTTTATCAGAATCAAAATCTTTTTTTTTATTTTTTATAATCTTTATTAATCGTGCATGTTAGCATGTTAAGAGAGAGGAGAGTTATGTGTAAAAAGAAATCGTGTGTGTGTGCGTTAATACGACGTATTTATATCGACGCGAGCCCGCCTTTTTTTCATTCCGCGTGACAAAATCTAAAACAATATAAAAGTCCATACTACTTAGAAGTAGAAGCAGCCGACACACCGGTCACATCAAAAAAAAATATTGTACTGTTAATACGACGTATATCGACGCGAGCCCGCCTTTTTTTCATTCCGCGTGACAAAATCTAAAACAATATAAAAGTCCATACTACTTAGAAGTAGAAGCAGCCGACACACCGGTCACATCAAAAAAAAAATTGTACAATATTAATAATTTTTTATTTAAAAAAATCAAAGAAAAAGTCAGCAGGACGCACACACAGACTGATGAGACAGAAGCATATTTAACACCATTTCATTACACTTATTTTCCACGGCTTCTGGTTTAAAAAAATAACAACAACAAAGCAGCTCGGAATAACGATCGAAAATAACACGGGAATATATCGTCACACACAGACAGAGAGAGAGAGAGAGAAAGAGAGACATTAAATCTCATCTCTCTCTTGACCCGTAAAAAAATATAAAATAAAATCAATTAGTTGAATATATCGTCACACACAGACAGAGAGAAAGAGAGACATTAAATCTCATCTCTCTCTTGACCCGTAAAAAAATATAAAATAAAATCAATTAGTGTTTAAAATGGTTTTGTTTTTTCCAGAGAGAGAGACAGAGAATGGGGCCAAAAACCGGTTTTCATCTTGAAGAAGGTTCTGTAAAAACATTTTAAATCCCCCGAAAAATGTAAAGCATAAGTAAAAAAAAACTTTCTCTCCCGTTACTAATAACGACGGGTTTCGTTTTAATAGGACGAGTCAGGTTTTTTCAAAAACTATTACTATTATTATTGCTGCTATTACGATCAAGAACCCGGTTCTTTTGAACGAGAAAGAAAGAGAGGACGATTCTTTCCTCAGTCACTCGCTCATTCAAGTGGTCTTCACCACACGTCACATCATCAACATCGCACAAGTGCCCTTGGCGAATCGATTAATATAAAATGAAAAGGTATATAACGACACACACACACTAAACGAGTTAAATGACTCTTTTTTTTCTTTCTTTCTCAAATACATGAGAAAACCCCATACGGTTCACCTTTTTCTCCTTGTACTTATGCATCATTAAATTAATTAATTGCTCTCCAGAGAAGAATTTTTTTTTAAATTTGTTTCTAAAGAGGTGCATCACATTACGACACATTTAAATGTGAACGGAATAAAACGGTTTAAAAAAATAGTGAAAGAGACGTGAGAGATAGAGAGACTGGACTTGACAAACACGACAAAATGCTGGATTTTATCGTCTCCCGGTAAATAAAAAAAAATTCTCTCTATCTCTCTCACACACACACACACCGGTGAATAATAATGACTTCCACATAAATTATCAGAATGAATGACCCATCCCAAGAAGAACGGGTCACACACACAACACAAAGATAAAAAGCGTGATAAATAAATAATATTAATAACTTAAAAATGGACAAAAAAAAAGTTATTTTAATCACACGTAACTAATAATACTAAAAAAAAGTGGATCTATTAAAGAAGAAAGATTTCTTCTTTTCACTAAATCGTTTAGTTTAAAAAAGTTAATAAACCGATAAAAAAGTTTATGCTAAAAAAAACCGATTCGATTTCCCCAGAAAATGGAGAAGAGAAAGAGAGAGAGAGAAAAAGGATATTAATTACTTATAGAGCGGGTTTTATACGTTATTTATTTTAAAAAAGTTGTTTTAAATTTTTGTGTGATTATTATTTCCATTTCTGCTTAATCAGTCGAGATAGATAGCTGCAGTAGTGACAGAAGCAAAGACGAAGAAAAGGCGGTATATTATTCGTCTGATATTTGTTGTGTAGTAGTAGTAGTAAAAACGTTATAGTACACTGTTATAAAGGGTCAAACGAAATCAGTCAATATAGATGATGACATCATGAATATTCATTATGGAAAAAAAAACCGGGCACTCTACTGTTTCCACAAAAGAGGATGATGAGAGAGAGAGTGCAAAAGCAAACCACATTTTGTGTTTGTGAAATAATTCGTTCCGTTTCCGCTTTAAAAATTTCTCTCTCTCTCTCTCTTTGACTCTCTTTTTGAGTGGCTCTTATGATTTACATCCGTGACGCTTATTATCTTGTTGCTTGTTGTTCCTGCTTTTTAAGTAGCAGTTGCCACTGCCGGGAAACATGTCTTCACGTTTCCCTTGTCGGGGGAAAAAAGATACAATTTTTTTTCTTCTTCTCTCTCGGCTATATATGTATAAACAAGTGGAAGCCAGTCAATAAATTGACTTGAAATATTTCAATGACGAAAATAACTGCAACAATAGATAAGTCAGTGATAGTAAGAAACAGAGCTATTTAGTTAAAAAATCAGGGACTCGCCAGTTGATAAGAAAGATTGACTTTTAAAACTCCTTATTAAAACAGTACTAAAGCACTCGGTGACATGACCTATCGAGTTTGTTTTTAGTTGTTAACGAAACAACTCTTGCTAGTATTTTCCTTGTTAAAAACGGTTCTTTACCATTCATGCATGACTGGTCACTTATGTATGTACAAGACAGGGCCACCACGCTGAAGCGTGGTCATAACAGAGAAATCCCTTATCTCTATAAAGCAAATTACTATTATAAGACATCACAGTCAATACAATTC
>VYYJ01002275.1:0-22705 GCA_021029165.1 Cyphoderus albinus | reverse complement strand
TTTTACAACTTGAAGTTTTCCCTGTGTTGCTTTAACTTAACTAGAGAAGTGAAGTCGAGTTATAAAAACTTTTCCTTTCCTCCCACTCACTCTGCTGAAACTCACCATCCTTATAAATATATGATGATACAATGATGTTCATGATGATGATGTTGATGATGCGATGTCTTTCTTGGAATGAAACTTTTTCTTGTCTAAAAAAAAACTAAAAAGTAAAGAGAAAGGAAAAAACTTACTTACTCCAGAATGTTTCGTTCTTGTCTTGTCTTGTCCTGTCCAAAGTCGAGCTCCAGCCTCTTACTTTGTTCCGTTATGTTAGGTATGTTATAATAAATAATAATGGCCAGAGTAATAAATTTCTTGTTTTATCATCATCAAATAACAAAAAACGGACACTTTTTATTTTCACTAGTTATTACATTACAAACAACAGTCACTTAAAATACTGAGGAAAAAAATATTTTTTTTTGTTTGTTGCGTTGTTTTATGTTTGTTGTAACGTAACGGAACAGTCGTTTCTCATGAGAATTCCAAAATTCTCCATCTCCTTGTTTGTGTTCAACAAACTCTTCGTCTTGTAGCGTTTTCTTTTGTGTCCATCTTGATGTTAACAGAACTGAACTGAAGAAAAGAGTCTCTTGAGTGAGGAGAAAAAATTCAACGAATGCACGTACATAACATAAGATGAAATCATAAACATTTACAGGATTCAATTTGGAATTGGTTGAGTTGAAGTTGAAAATCCATGGGAAAGCAAAGAAAAGCAATCCATTTTCACGAAATACTTTATTACCATTTACTATTGTGTTCGGTTACTCTATAAGGTATGCGATGTGATACGATGTTTTGTTGTTATATTGATGTGTTTCACCTCCTATAACTTGAGTCTATAACCACACACACACCATTCACAATTCTCTTGTGTCATTTCACTTTACTGACTGAACTGAAGCAAACGGAGCTTTGAGCTTCAGCTCCTTCTTCACTTTTCTTCTGGAGACTGACTGAGCTCTGAGAAGTTTGTAGTGAGTGAGTCCGTCCTTTTCCTTCCTTACTTACGACTCTTACGACCGACTGCCTGCCTGCCGGATGCAATGGAACACGAGACTTCTTTTCTTATACATAGCAGCAGAGGTTATCGTTGATTTTATAGAAGAGACAGAAAAAATTGTTGTAGCTAGTAAAGCTAACGTAAAGCAATGTCTTCGCTCTCCGTCCGTTTAACCCTCATAATCTTTACAGGATTGGAATTTGGAATGGAATTGGATTTTACTGACTGACACCACGATTCAGCTCAGCTCAGCTCACTCATGTTCCCGAAAAGAGAGAAAGAAAGAAAGGAAGAAGGAGAAGCGTGTGTCGTGTCGTGTCTCTTTTTGCTTATAGCAGGTTTTGTTCGGGCTTCCTTCCCTTATTTTTAGGTAGGTACATATTAGCTGAGCTCATGTTTCATTTCACAATACACACATTCACAAACCCTTTAAAAACTTACTTTACTACGGAGAGTGTCTGCTGCCAATACGTAGCATAAATGCATAACGATAACATAACGAACCACATCATATTTAATATCATACATAACAGAGTGAGTAAATGAAATGAAATGGAACTTTGCTTTTGCTTGCGTGCAAACTCCGAGCTTCTGGATTGTGGCTGGATGGATGTGGATGTGCATATTACTTTATAATATAATACCTATGCTTATTCATATGCATAGAGTTACATTCACAGTTTTCATCTTTCCATGTTTCAACTTAACCAGAAGAACCTGGTTGAAATTCTGCTCTGTTATTATTCTATGTTAACTATGTGAGAAAAGCTTTCCCTTGTTTTTCTTAGTTAGACTCGAAACTTGCCCTTCTCATAGGCCAGCTTAGGCTCTTTTTTCTGCCTAACTAAAAGCAATTCATCTAGAAAAAGGTTTTACTTTGAGTTTTTTGGGTTTCAGAAAGACTCAACTGAATGCACATTATTATTACATGCTATATTGTAACCTACCTATCTCCAATTCCAGAGTTATGGGCAAGTTGTAAATGTGTGCATGAGAATGAGAAATGAGAAGAAAAAAAGGTACTTGTGAAGTAGAAAGAAACTTACTACTAGCAGTGCGATGTGACTGTTGTTTGTGGTAAAGGAAAAAATATTAGTGTTTTGTATGCATTAAACAAGTTTGAGTTTTTCCTACCCTCCGCATGTCACAACAAAATATTCACTCTTTAGAAAAGTCTCTGAGAAAAAAATCTATGAAATATACGTGAAGAAGCATTTTCATCTCTGTAAGTTACTACTAGTATTGTATATTGTATAATACAATTTGTATTTAAGGATGAGCTGCTCACTCCTAACAAACTGAAAACGGATGCTTCTCCTTGGTGGTGGATCTCATCTCTTCTCTTCCTTTATTTAGCATAAGCTGTCTGTCTCCTTTGTGAAAGACTGGAAAAAATAATATTACTTTACTTTAACAAGTTCGATCCTTTATTTAAACTGGGTGGAAGAGAATGCTTTGAAGTTTCAGTTTTTTTCTTTTCCTGTTTGTTACTGTTACGGAGATGTTCAGTTTCAGTTCATGACTTGGAATAAACAAATACATTTTTTAGAAGAAACTTCAAGCTTCGACTTGAATGCGCTTTTCCTGTTTTAGATACAGCGGACTTCATTTCTAGACTTTAAAACTCGACTGTAACTGTAACCATTTCTTTTCCATTTACAATACTCTACTAGATTTCAGTAAGCGTAGTAATGATAATGATGATGGTAATGATACCCATTCTCGCCGCCTACACTGTACTGCCCGGGATGGTCACATTATTGACCACAAACTGATGATGATTGTAATGTTGGAATGGAATGGGAACCCTGCGAAAAGTGAAAAAGCCTTTTTTAAACGTTCCTTTCTAATGCGATAGTAATGTGGTTTGGTTACGTACGTGAGTAATGTATTAATGATCATGATCATACGCAGTGAACAGAAAAAAATGCTTCAACTTTCAATTCAGCTCCATTCAATAATTGCTTANTCAATAATTGCTTAACGCTCAAAGGAGACGAGTGGGAGTCGAGTGGCAAAAACTGAACTTTTCCGAAGAAACGGAAATGGGCAAAAAATCGCATGATCATGATCATATCATGACTATGACCACGGGACTTTTTCTTTGCTCCGAAAATGCCGCATTGCTACTGGCTGAAGGACTTTTGCTGGAACTCGGTTTGGACATGGGGCGATGCGTGTATTTATATTAGTAAGAATAGTAAGTAATATAATGTACATATCGCATTGCAATAATGCAACATTGCAAGAAAAAAGTGGAGCAAAAAGTTTTTCCCGGATTTCAAGTCTAGAAAATTGTAAAAAGAACATCTTTATTTATAATGATCGTTCCTTACATTTATCGTTGCAGTATTAAAATACACGCAGCAGATTCATTATTTTGTATTTTTAGTTATTTGCGTTTACGTCTCACTACTTCCAAGAATCTTGGAACTCTCGGAAGTTGCGAGTAAGTACAATAAGAGCTAGACAGAATGGAAGAAAAAAATGTGTGAATGTTTTTATGCATTTTTCTTCGACAGAAGATAAAATGTTCGTAAAGCGATAATGAACACGATGAGATGAGCATGGTGCACGGAAAACATGAGTTTTTATTCATGATCATCATGAATCATGGTAAGGTATGTTATACATCTATGTAAATTGCTGCTCCGATTTAGCATTTTTTATAAAAATGAAAATGAAAAAAGTTTGGGCTGGGCTTAAAGTTTGCATTTCACTCTGACTGTGTAAATGTCTGAAGAAACCGAAGATGAGTCAGACTTAGACGGATCACATCTGAGGATTGGTGATGATGACGAGTTAACGGTGGCGGTGGTTAAAGATGATGATATGTTGATGACTGTATTGATTAACGCTAACGCTTCGCTTCTTTCTGTATATTGTAATGTGATACAGGGTGAGAGTGAGATGTTGAGGATAGGATGACACATGAACATTTTGACGGCTGTGTAAGGGTAAAACCAAAGGAAAATGGGTGGATGCAAAAATTAATGGCTTTCATTTACCAAAAAAAAAAACTCGCGAAAAAATTCTCTGGAAAGAGAGATTAAGATGAAATGATACTCGAAGAAATGAAAATGAACAGTTGCGGATCGTATGCCAATACATAAATTATGGCTTTGGTGAGTAATGTTGATGGGTGGAAAATAATGAAAAATAATGATAATGATTAATGATAATGTGCAATGGGAAATTTAATAATGATCTTTTTGAATCCAACCAGAATGTAAAAGAATGTACCTGAAGCAAAAATTCGTGACATTTTTTGTTTACTTATTTACTAAACCAAACAAAACCAGGAGCATTTTTGAAAATGGAATTGGGAAATATCTTGAGCTTTTTTAGTTGATCCTGGATTCTTCAGCTTGATCCTGATCATGGTCTGCTATATCCAGTTTTATGTTGGATACTTTTCTTCCATGATCATCATAATAATAACGTATGTGTTTAGGGTTTGTCTCATGATGGGCATGGACATGGATACGGATAGCGATGGAGCTATCGAATTGAGCAGCTTTCGATTCTAGATTTGTTGCATTGTATTGTATGTAAGTTATGTAAGTAAGTTGAAAAAATAATGCAGGTATTTATATATATGTAAATGCACACAAAATTTCTTTCATCTTGTATTCTTGAGAAAAGAATGTGAAACCACTTTGGTTATGTGTGACGATGATATAATGGCCGTTTCTTGTAGTTGCGTGGATGTGAATTGATACGATGGGAAACCTGAACCTTTCGGTGTTGGAGAAATCAAGCTGAAGAAGCCGAAGAAAAAAAGTTCTTACAAAGAAAAAAGGAGCAGGTAAAGTGAAACGTTCTCGTCATCTCATCTTTGTAGAGTAAAGTGAGTAAAAAGTCCATCCATGGATCTTAGCTAAGGAAGGAACAACGAGAGGTTAAACTTGAAGTCGAGTCGGCTTCATTTCATCTTCAGCTCGTTTCGTTCTCATTGCATCTCATTGCCTGCCTGCGTGATTCATTATTTCATTTCATTTCATTGAAAAAATGCGTTTCACTCGACTTTACTTCATTTACCGGCTTCATTTTCATTCGGCTATTGTTCTTTTGATTTTCTTTGATTCTTATTGGTTCAGGGGTCCTTTGCTTCAAATCAAATCAAAATTCTCTCTCGTGAACATGCATATGCATAACTCTGCAGAAAACCATAATAGGTGGGTAATATTTTATTTTATTATTGTTATTATTTACTTCTTCGTGGTAATCTTGAACCATGATCATGAGATGAGACAAAGAAGGAAGCAGTGCCACATTAAATTCGCTCTGGCTCATTCTCATGAAAGAGTGAAGCGAAGGTGTTGAAGAATTATTTATTGCTTTCCTCATCCCCATGCTCCGCTCTTCTCTCGCTTTTTTCTTTACCGTAAGGAAAAGATTTTTTACAGGACATGAACGACAACATGAATGATATATATTTTCTAGGAAACTGGGAAAAAATTAGGGACAGAGAACCGAGTCTAGTGCTTACTAATAAATAAACTGGTACTTGTAGAAGATGCGTGTCACCATCTTTGTACTTGTTAATAATACCTAATCCTACAGACGGTAGTCAAATTGTCGTTATCATCATCGTCGTCGTTATATATGTTATTATGTCGTTACTGTACTTGGACTTTTTCCATTTTCTATTTTTTATTACTGCCCTTTTCTTTTCATTCTCACTTTTGACTGTCTTGACCATTAACCTGGCTGGACGGACTGGACGTGGACATTTCTGACATTTGATTTTTATTGTATTTTATTTGGATTCTGAAGAAAAAAAAAAGACACGTCTCCTTTATTTAAGTCAGGTAGGTTAAGTAAGGTACTAAAATGCAGGTATTTCCTTTGTGCTCCATTCCACTGATGCTGCTTTCTGCTGTCTGCAGTCTGTGCCGATGATATTTTAGATAATTCGTCTTGAGTCTTGTACTAAGTTGAAGTTCAACTTGTATTATGTCGCACTTGTCGCAGAAGAGTCATAGTCATAGCCATGAGTAAAGCCTTTTTTAGCGTAGCGTGGGCCACTCGGTTTTAGCTGTTACTGGGTTTACAATTTTATTTATTTTATTTGATAGGAAAGGGACATTTTTGGTATGTATTGTTGTGCAAGTAAAAAGGTTGCACTTGGACATTTATTTGTGGTGAGAGAGAATGCCGCACCGGACCACTTTAGCTCGAGTGTTAAATATTAGAAAGTTAAGTGTTATTATAAAGGTAAGAACTAAGAAGCCTAGCAGGGCCGGACGGAGAAAATGAGGATTGAACCTTCGCTCAATTGAAATCAAGTGGACAGGGAAAAATTAAGGGTACAAGTGCAATTGCGAGTGCTCCATGTTTATAATAATTCGACATCGACAATGATGAGATAAATAAATGACTAGACTTGTAGACATTTTGTTTACTTTTAATTAACAGAATGCCTCTTTATTTAACGACTGGTGCCATTAATAAAAATGGATAGCCATACCATACCCATACCCATTTTAGAAGATGCTTGAGTATTTAAATACAAAGATTGATTGGAAATCTTAGACTGCTTGAGCTTTTAGCTGTTTTTTGAACCTTTGCCGACATTAAATAATGCGATGTCTTTTTTCACACGTTTTATGCTTCTGCTTTCGATTTTCTTTTGGAAGTGAAAATAAAATAGAGATGTTGACTTTGTAAGTGTAAGCACAACTGAAAAGTACAAATAAAAATCGATCGTACCGTAATGTATAATGACGAGGCTTATACTATATTCAAAAGACTAAATAAATTATTAACTTGTTATTAGCATGGGCATGGAATGGAACGGACAAAACATTAAAACATGATAATATGATGATAGAGATTGACAATGGTGGCTTCGACTTTATCGACTAAATATTGCATATTGCATTAGTCACGTCATTCATAGTCACGGCTCACGGCTCCTACTTCGTATAAAATTTTATGCTCAGTATGCTCAAAAGTCAAACGTTGATTGATCGACCCAACATGATATAAAGTAACATAACATCGGTTTGGTGGGATGGTTGGACTTTGCTTGGTGGAGTTGGAGGCACCCTTTCCTTCTCGTAGTTCCACAAAAAATGTCTCATCAACTTTTTATTGTAGTCATGCTCCATAAACTTCCGGTATGTTAATCTTCGTGATGATGATGGTTTCATCCAAAACTACGAAATTGCTAAAGTCACTGGACTCTGGAGTCTGCATGAGCATCACTATGAATGAACATGAAGATGGTGATTACATAATTCTCTTACTCTATCTACTGGAACTGGAAAGTGTCCACCCACACACATGAACACAAACAAGTAAAGTCATTAAGTATTTTTCTACAACGTCGCTTATTGTTTTGTGTGCAACAACATAACACAAGTTGACAGAAAGTCAAAGGAAATTGGGCGTTTGCTTGGGTTTAGATGGAATGAAATGGAAGTGAAAATAATTTTCGGAAGAATTTCCAGTCTTATGAAAGAGAAAATGGGCTTTTTACTCTTTGTTTATTGTAATAAATATAATTAAAACGTAAATACTATTTAAGTTAGATTAATAAGATGTCTGTGATCCGTTGAACAAAGACAAAGTTAATTGCGGCCGTCTCTGACTCCCCAGCGCCATCTCTTGTCAGTAAGGAGAAATATCTGCGTATATCTAGTTATTCATTGTGCGACCAGCAACCTCTCAGAATAAAATGCGTGTGTGGTGCATAAGCGGGCGTGTGTCGAATTCTGATAAGCTGCTGGTACACACATGGTCCCATCACACGGGAACATTCAACTCCAAGCACACACAGAAGCGAGCTGCGGCAGACCGCTTTTTTGTACAGACAGGCACAGACTCTGTTCATTCAGTTGCATTCGGTTTTTAGAGTGTACAGCAGCATTAGGAAATCCATTATTTGGCAAAATGGGTAAGTTAAAAATTAACTGAATAAATGTGGTTCAAGTGATTAGTTTAATCAAAATTATAATTAAGTGCTATTACTTAATTGATTTCAAATATTTTCATGTTTAGTTAGAGTTGGAGTGTTTTTTTGTAAGATTGACAATGACAGTTAGGGACTGAGTTTTTAGTTTTAAGGTGACTTGTTTATTGGAAAGTTAATTAATGAAATGGTTTGTTTCTTGAATTCGCTTTAATTAGGTATTTCGAGAGATCATTATCATAAAAGGAGAGCCACCGGAGGAAAGCGAGTGGCAATCCGGAAGAAGAGGAAGTTTGAATTAGGACGTCCAGCGGCGAACACCAAGGTAAACTGGCAAAGATAACTAATTGTAATTAAGGCTTTTTAAAGATGTAATTAACTGGTGTGTGATGTAAACATGCTGTGTGTGTGGTTGTGGTTTGGTTTAATGATGAATTAACCTTCTGAACATGATGCTGAAAACAGTTATCAATTTCACCTCTAACGTTCTGAAAACCTTGTCACTGGTTGGAGTGGAGTTGGTTCAACTCTGTTTATAATTAAATTAATTGCAGAAGTTTGCTTATGATAATGATTGCATTTCTCTGTTTTGTTTAATTTTTAGTTGGGAGCCCGACGTGTCCATCTCGTCAGAACCAGGGGAGGCAATTCTAAATACAGGGCACTTAGGCTAGACACCGGAAACTTTTCGTGGGGCTCTGAATGTAAGTAATCCAATAATTAATGGAGCAATTAAGTTGTAAATATTTTATTTATAATACCGTTTGATTTGATTTTGTGAGGTTTTTTAAATCTGTAAATGATGAGTCTGCGTGTCAACTGATTTAATTATGATTGAATCACCTATCATTCCACAGCGTTCTGATGCAAATTTAAATCATGATGAAACCGAAACTTAAGAAATAATTTGAGTAATAATGATGATTAAAACTGTTCGTTTTTAACTAATTATTTAATTTTTTATTTTATCCGTCAGGTTGTACCAGAAAAACTCGTCTCATTGACGTAGTGTACAACGCGTCTAACAATGAATTGGTTCGTACCAAGACCCTCGTGAAGAACGCCATCGTGGTTATCGACGCCGCCCCATTTAGGCAATGGTATGAGAGTCACTACGGACTTCCCCTGGGACGCAAGAAGGGCACCAAGATGGTAATTGACAATTATTGCAATTTTAATTAATTAATCTCAAATCTTAATCATAATTACAATTTAAAGTAAGCTTTTGTTGGTCGATTTTTTGTAGACTGAAGCGGAAGAAGCGATCATCAACAAGAAGAGGTCAAAGAAGGTGGTGAAGAAGTTGAAGCTGAGACAAAAGACCGCTAAAGTTGAGCCAGGCCTTGAAGAACAATTCCAGACTGGTCGTGTTTTAGGTTAGCAAAAATTAAATTAAATGTTAATTCAATTCTTCTTGAATCTGAACGGGGATGACCAACTTCTTATCGCTATTGAACAGTGGGCGCAATTATTATGTCATAGTTACTCTGAGTTCTTATCCAATTAGTTAATTTGCCATTAGGCTATCTACATGCAGTTGAAACATCATTAATCATTATTAAGGTGTGCTAATTATATATTTTTTAATTGTTACAGCCTGTGTTTCCAGCCGACCTGGTCAAGTGGGACGCGCCGACGGCTACATCCTGGAAGGGAAAGAGCTAGAGTTCTACATGAGAAAGATTAAAGCCAAAAAGGGCAAGTAGATTTTTATGTCGTTTTTTTCCAACATGTTTCGTTGTTGGACTCTTAATTTCTTAATAAAGATGGGTTATTAAAAAATTGCGCTTTTGTTCAGTGTCATTATTATTAACTTATTTCATCATAATTAACAGACGTCATTATCTTTGTCATCACCGTTTTCATGATATGATAGATTACAAAAGTGTGTTCATTGAGAAAAAAGTTTTCGCTTTCACTGCATCACATCATCAAGTGAAAGTGAAGACATGCATCAAATAATGAAAATGAAAAAGGCGAGGCAAGAAACTTTTACTTCTCAGTTCTCACTCTACAAAGTCGAAACTGAACAGAAGCAACGAAGAGAAAACGGTCGACGATGACGATCCACGATTCTTGGTGGAAAAAGTGGGACTGGGACTGAAAAGGAAGAAGCTACGTGCAGCTACTAGCTGCTGTGGAGTGAAAGTGAGGAGATGTGATGTGACGATGATGTGAGGATGCTTCGTAGGACACCATAGAAGGAGAATCTCCTCCGCTTTGTTTTGTTAGGTCAATATCCGCAGAAAGAAAGGGAACGGAGTGAAAATGCTACTCTGACTCCCTGACTTCGACTTTCTCTCGGGAAGAGAAAGTGGAGAAAGTCGAGGTCTACTTTCACCAGCTAGCTGGAATGAACGGGAATGGGAATACTTTTCTTTTTTTCTGGCGAAGGTTTTTCTTTGTGCTTCCCCCACTTTCTCTGCTTGCTTCTTGCTTTCTCCTAGCTTTCACTTCGTAGATCGAATTCATTCATAAAATGTAGTGAGTAAGAGAAAAAATGTTTCTTTGGCTGTATGGTTGGCTCAGGCTACTTTCACTACTTTCAGCAAAGGGAAGGAAAGGAAGGAGTTTGGAACGAAGGCAAGAGCCGAATGAAAAGAAAGAAGGAAAGTTTACAACTTTGTACTACTTTCACTCTACACAACTACACACTTTTTAACGTGTGGGTGGAAAGTGCGTCAGTAACAAAGTAAAAAGTAAAGTAAACTGTTGCACTCATCATCAACATCGTATCGTATCGTCGTCGTGTTGTTTTGTGATGTGATGATCATGAAATGAAAGGTCGTCATTAGGCGAAGTGAAAGTAAAGAGAAACGAAATGGCTTAGCCTTCGTAACGTATTAAAATAATGTAGAAAAATACAAAAGAAGGGAGTTTCATCGGAAGTTTGTAAACATTCTCATCTCAATTTTCATTATCATGGGATGGTACGATATTTCATTCATTGCATATCGTTATCCTGAGCGTGTGTGTATGTTTTTTGCTTTTACCTTCAGCCAAAAGACATGCTCCGAGTGATCATATCATGATCCATGAATTCATCATTCCATTCCAGGGAAATGGCTTTATTTTAATGACCTGTTCTGATGCTTGGCTTTTATGGGCGATTTAGCGATAAAAAAAGAGAAAGTCAAGTGGAGAAAGTCAAATGAATAGGGAAGTGTGAGTTCATACATATGTACTGTGTTTGCACATAAAAATATTTTTAATGGTTTATTTTATTTTATGGTGGCAGTTAGGAAATAAATGCATTATTTGAGACTGAGTCTTAATTTGAGTCGAGTTCATTTCATTTCAACAACAATTCTTCGTGACCTTGCACTTGACACTTTGTCTTTAATGGAGATTTGCAATCTTTATGGGATTGGAGTGGAATGAAATTTATTAAATCGATTTCTCCACTTTTAATTTATTTTTTCGATTGGTTTTACTTTGGTAGTAGTAGTTCGTAACAGAGTAGAAAGAATTGAAAGGACAAAATAAAATAGTGACGGAGAAAGCTGAAAATTTGCATTTTCATTCTTTTAAAGTCAATTCAGAGAATTTCGCACTCACTCGATCTTCATTAGCTGAAGTGGGAAGGAGTGGAAAACAATACACCATTTTTGTCAGTCAGCGGACGTCGACGTCAATGTCAGTTTATTAATGGAGAAAGTAGATCTTCTTGAGAAATAATTGGCAACAGCAACAGCCACAACAGACGTTTCTCCTCAAAAGACTCTCTGGCTTAATTAGTGTAAATATCTAATGTCACGCGCAGAGAAACTTGAACGTGTCAATCACAATAAAGAGAATGGAGTCAGTCGATGATGATGATGATGTCTCCAATGTCAGATTCAATGATGTGATGTGCGTCAAAACAAAATTGGCGTAAGCACTCCAATGACGAACTTCAAAAAAACCCCAGTTAATTAATTAATTCCTACATACATTCTCCCGGGACCGTCTGCAATTAAGATTTTTTTTCTGCATTTGTAATTAATTAATTTCCTTATGTTAGTGTAGACACGATATGACTCAAATCTTATCTTAGATGAAATTAGCTGAGCTGCATTGAGCTAACGTATTTACTAGTAAGTGCTTACGTCATGTATTCATGGGTGGTGAAAATAAACAAAATCATAAATTCAGCTCATGTGAAACGTCTTTTCCTTATCACATCACGGCGTTCGCAAATTTTCTCAGGGTTGCTCACACTACAGTCGCATTTTATTTTGCATGCGAAATGAAGCAGAATGAGTGACTCATGCATTCAAGTCAAGTCTTGGAGGAGTCAACGTCATCGCCATCATCATCACCATCAACTGATACTATCACATCACCATCACCATTCCTCTGCATTCATCTCATTTCATTCACAAAAAAATTTCCTGCCTTTCACTCACGATGAAAAGAATGAAATGAAAGGTGGACTTGAGACAGACAACCAATATTTTTTGATTTGCTTTCCTACTACTATCGTCGTTGTACTCGTTTTTAAATTTTTTTACCTTCAAGTAAAAGTGGAACATCGAAGCTGAAAAAACCAGCCACCAGCAAGAGCAAGGAACAAGACGAGTCGCGCCTGAGTCTTTTGGCTTTTGCTCCATTTTTGGTTGGAGAGTTTTGATGGCAAAGCGAATAAAAATGTAGCGTAACGTAATATTATAACGAACATACGTACGTAGACACTTTTGCATCATAATATCATATCATATCATTTTATTACGAGCTACAAACCAACGAACGACACAGCGACACGACCACCACCGCAGAAATAGTATCAGAGTGAGTCAAAGTAGCATTGAAGTGAAAGCAAGGGAAAACAAAAACTCCACCGCTTTCTCCACTTTCTTCCCTTTGATGAGAGATTTTATTTGGAGTCAAAAAGGCAAATGCCATCAGACTGTAGGTAATATGATTATATTTATATTTACACACTTTTTTCTCATGGGCTGGAAAAATATAATGGGTGATTTACGCTCTGATCGTTATTTTATTTTATTTGCCTTCTTAAGTTCTTGGGTTGGTGACATCCCAACAAGAAGGGAAAAAATTGCGGTGGCAGTAAAAATGAAGCAATTTTATTTTATTTCATTTTTACGCGCTATGAAATGAAATGAAAATTTAGCTCAGCCAGAATATGCCAGGCTCAGATTTATTTTCTGCAATGTACAGCGTACGTACGAGCTGAAGTGAAAGTATCATATCATATTATGGATTCTCAAGCTTCGCTCCAGCTTTCACGTCGCTTTGAGTTTGAGCTATTTAAAGCTGCTGTTTTTGTTTATTTGGAGAAACCAGGAGTAAGCGGAAGAAAGCAGAGAGAGAAAGAGGATGACGATGACGTATGTAACTATAAACGTGAGCATGTTGTGTTTGCTTGTTGTGTTATGCTATTTTTGAGGAAAAAACTGGGTGAGCCGGAACACGAGAGTTGGAAAGCAAAAACCAATCGAACCTGTTAATTTGTGGTTTGGTGTGTGGCGTGGAATGTTGTAGGGTACGAAAAGACTGCATGAACTGAACCGAAAGAAGAGGAGGAGTGGGACGTAAATGTAAAGTAAACGCAACTTTCTTCACCACTTTTTCTACGTTTCATTTTGGCTCAAGCATTTTTATATAATAACAAAAATAATGGTAGTTTTAATAATAATAATAATGGAGAAAAACGAAGAAAAATCCAGTTTTTTGGCCCGGTAAATAATTGGCTAAATAAAATGAAACATTGCGTTGCTTTGCATGTCTTTTTAGCTAAATAAAGTAGCATGCAAGCGTATGATAAGTTACAAGGCTTTTTTCACCGATTACGTAAGTAATTTTGACAGATTGCTTGCTGGAGCCAGGAGAAACTTTTCTCTGAGGGAGGAGGAGGAGAAAGTCAATAGGAGTAAGTTAGAAAACAAACGGCTGGCCGAACTGAACTGAGAAAGCTATGAATGTTAAGTTACGTTCACAGACTTTCACGAAGTTCACAAGTTAAGACTTTTATTTAGAGGAGAATTCACGCGATTCACGCAAATCCAAATTCACTGCTTTTACTTTTACTAACTTTTACCTAAGAGGAGAAATATCTGCTTGTGAGTGATTTTTGCTTATGCTTTCTTCTTTCTGCATTGCTTTGCTTTCTTATTTTCATTCTTTCATTTTTTGGATTCTTTTTTGGCCTCATCCGCAAACCGTCCCTTTTTCCTCTTCTTCGTCATCATATTCTTTTGCAACTTCTAAAAAATTCTTTCACACAAAGAGAAAGTCGAATAGTGAAACCAACATGACGTTTCTTTGTGGAAAGGTGTGGACATTTTACTTCACTTCCCTCTGTCTTTCTAATCATTATTATTATTAATATGATATTATTAGGTACATAACATAAAATGATTGTAGTGGAAGCAAAGTAAAAACTTTCACAGCTTTTTCTTGTCATAACGAATGCCTTGGATGGCTTGAGGCATCTTTCTTGTTTCCATTGTCGTCATCAGGTAAAAAAAATTGTTTCACTTCCTGGAAAGATGTGTAGGTAGGTAATAAAAATAAAAATAAAATAAAAGTAACAATCTTCTTGAAAACAAAGAAGATAAGTTTTATCTCATTAAAGGTCAGAGTATGTCGGATTGTCGCATCATTATCATTAACTACATCTGTCGCGTGGTCTAACTTAAGTTTCATGAAAACTTGCTTGACACAACACCTTTAAACAAATTTCCCGACTATCTTTTTTCTGGTACGATGCCCAGTGCAGCTACAACTCAACTTATCCAACTTTTACTTTACATCATGCTACATCATATCATATCATCACATCAGCTTGTCACCGTCACCGTCATCGTCACTCACATCAGAACCGTCATGTGACCAAAAATAAATTGGGACAAGACAAACAAGCTGCTTTCTTCGGAATAAAAGGCAGAGGACTGAAAACAAAACTGTTATGTATCAATATCAATTGTATCGAAAAAATGCTCCATAATAAAAAACGAGGAAAACAAAGGAAAATGGAAATATTTCGAAGCTGTATAAAAATGTTCTTTTTAGGTTTTTGGGATTGGGCCTGAGCCTTACAGCAAAATGGACAGGACACACATGTAGCGAATGGGACGTTTCGATGCTGAAAAGAAAAGTGAAAAAGTAAGCCAAAGCGAAAGAAGCTTAGAAAATGCTCAGCTCTCTCTCACACACAAGTGAAAACAACACACGCTTCTTCTCATTCTCATTCTCGTATCATCGTATCATAACACAACACAACACACACAAACATTACATAAACAGCGATGACTGGGACTAGACCAGACCGACCGAGAAAGTGACTCGCACACGACACGAGAGAGAGCAGAGCCAGAGCCAGAAGTGAGGAAGACACGAGAAGGGAAAAGAGGAGAAAGAAAAGTGGGAAAAAGTGGAAAAGGAATCAATATCGCTCTGACGTCAGTAAAACTCGGATACATTCATTTTTATTTTTATATAGTCTCTCTCCTTCTCTCTCTCTCGAAGATTATATCTAGAGAAAGTTGGTGAAAGCGATATACAGGATCATCGTCATAAAAAATACACTCCACTCTTTCAAAAGCACACACACACAAATATTACACAGAGCATTTTCTGCAGTGAAAGCATAGAGAAAGTCTAGAGAGAAAACCGGTGTCTCAGACTGTACTTTCTCCTTACTTACTGCATTCTACGTACGTACGTTTGTACACACAACACACGTAACGTACTGTACCGTATGTAACTCTGCGCAAATAGTAGACTAGACTCGGCTCTTCTAGGAGATAATAATTTTTTTCTCCCTTTTCTCAGTTGTACGTTTTCCTGAGTTAGCTTAACTGAGTAGATGGTATTGGTATGGGTCTGGGTATGGCCCAACCAAACATTTTCTCTTACGTATGCACGGAGAAAGCAATTCTGCAATATATGCTTATGTACTATAAAAATAATAATAATAATAATAATAATGATATTGGAGACTCTGCAATAGTACTCTGATGTGATGACTGTATTGTTGTAACACAAACAGACGTTTCTCCTCACTTGTTTTTTGAACGTTTATATTTATATTCTATTTTATAGATGTAACATCTTTTTGTCCAGTTGAAGTATCCATCCATCCATCGTTTTCACCAGTTTTCTCAATCTCATGCTCCAGGGCATAAGTAGCTGATATGTAGAAGCTATAGCTCCTATCGTAATCATCAGATCATAGCCATGATCATGATCAGGATCAAAATCCATTGTCAATTTATATTTTTTATTATTGCTTCCTCCTGCTTATAACTCATCAACGAAATTGTCTCAGGTGTCTTGATAATGTTAATTTAACTAACCGCTTAACTTAAAAAACTTTCTCTGAAAAAGAAATAGAAAGTTGGGTTCCGTTCCTTTCCTTTACGTACGTAGTACACTGGCAAATTTTTGTAGGCCGCACCCAATGCTGTGCTGAGTGAGTAGCAGAGACGAAAGGAACGGAGTTTGTGTTGAGTTGAACTTCCTAGATTGAAAGATGCTACATTACATGAAGCAGTGAAAGTTTTTCTCCTTACTCTTGTCTGTCTCTACTTTTATTACAAACATTTCCTCTACATTACATTACTGGATGCGTACATGTGATTGAGTGTGTGTTTTCTTCTTACTTTTTAAAACGAATATTTTTTTCATCCTCGCATTTACACAATAGAAATTTTAGTAGAAAAAGGAGGAGGATCATGTTTGAGGAATGATATGATGTTGATGTTGTTGACGATGTTGATGATGATGATGATGGCGATGGTGATGGACACACATACGTATGAATGTACCTAGGTAAGAATATACGGAGAAAAGTATTAAAAGGAGAGAGATAGGTGAGTATTTTATTGTGGTGTAGTAGTGTTGGTGGTGGTGGCGATGATGATGATGATGACGATGACGATGATGTTATGTATAAGTAAAAGTGGAGAGTGGAGAAAGGAAAATGAGTAAAATGACGTTGAAAGGAGTGAGCTCGAGCTCGGGCTCGAGGTAGAGTCTAGCTAAGCTCCATGCTCTGCTATATTGTGGAGAACGGAGAAAGCAGAGTAGGTATGTACGTACACACGTAAGAAGAGTACAGACTGGTGTAATATAGTTACATAGCATGAGTGTATGTACCTACAATGTAGATACATACATTGCTTATTGCTTACTTACATACAGTAGTCTGCTGCTTCTCCTTTTTCACCTATTTTTGAAAACGAAAGAAAAAACTCCGTTCGACTCGGGTTTGTTGTATGTGTGTGTAAGAGTAAGAAAGAGTGAGACGGAATGGAAATAGTATTATATTCTAATGCTGTTATCTTATGCTATGCTCTGCTCTATCTCTGGTACTGATATTGTGATATGGTACTAACTCTACTAACTAACTGCTTTACTCTCTTCTTGCTCTCGCTCTTACTCTTGTGGTGCTCTGCTCTGCTCTGATGTTCTAGTATGTGCTAGTAGAAAAAAGAGAAAGAGAAAACAATCTTAGTAAGAAGAAAAAAAGGCCAGATAGGTGAGCAGAAAAAATATATATACAAGTTCAAAATGGTGGTGCTGTTGACCTGTTCCCCAAAAAGTGGTCTATGTATGATGAGGAGATGAGGAGAAAGTTTTTGAATTTCAGAGGGTGAAAAAAGTGGAACTGAAAAAAAGAGAGATTTTGATTTTTCCCCCGGAGTACTGAGTAAAAAAGGTTCCTTGAAACTAGAGTGAAATTGTGAGTTTCGGAAAGGGAAAAAAGAAAGTGGAGAAAGTGAAAAAAGTGAAACCAAAACAAATAACTGTAAATGTGTGAAGTGAGTAAATGTGCTGTAATAAACGAAACGATTGGAAGAAACAGTGAACGAAAAAGAAAAGAAATTTCGGGAAAATGGCAAGTATTACTGTAAATTACAAGATAAAGTTTCGCAGTGAACAAACAAAATGAGGTGAAAAATCAATTTGTGGCTTGTTTCATTTCGTCATTTAGAGCAGAAAAATGTATATTGACCATGTGCAGCATCAACAGAGTTTTTAAATTCACTCAATCACCACCACCAAGAATCAAACTACTTTTCGCCCAAGAAGAGAAAGCTCAACTCTGAAGATAACAGTTTCAAAAAATGTGTTTAAGTCACGTCTCTATCTAGTTTATAGAAACTTTAGTTCTTTTAATTAAAAACTAATTTTCAACAATGCGCACAACAACAAAATGTGAAATTGAAAAGGCGGTTGATTTGTTCTCGAAGAAAACTTTGGGACAATGTTCAAACCCGTGGTAATCCCGGATGTCCCTAGTTGACGCGTTAATTAATTGCCCCAAACCCCTTCCCAGACCCAACCACCGCCACCACCAGAAACAAAAAATATATAACGTTTCTCTTACAGTTAAACGTGCAGCGTTTTCGCCCGGAACGTTTGCAACGTTCGTTCTGAAAAAGTGAAAGCACAGTGAAAGTGAGTCATTTTTGATTCACTGCCAAATTCTGGGTTTCTTTCGTTGTGTCATTGTGCATCATCTCGTCTCATCATTTTTTTGCTACAATGTTTCTCCTTACTCCTTACTCATCATCTGCTCCACATTTTCTCCGGTTGTTTCATCGTCCACATTTTCTCTTTAGTTTGTCCTCCGAAAGCAAAACAATTATAATGGTGGACGGAAGTGAAAGTACTTTTATCCCGACGTGAAAAGTTAGAAATTGAACAAAAATCGAACAAACGAACAATGAGTGAACTAAGTGAAAAATACTCGGACAAAAAACGAACTCATTCTAACAAAGCGAAAGTGTCACAATCACAAAAAATGTGGTTTTGTGATAGCCAGTGAAAAGTCCTCGATGCAAATTAATTATTCATAATATAGATTCATTAATTGCAATTAATTAAAAAACCCGTCCGGTCTTCAACATAAAGAAAGTATTAGTTTAAATAATGATGAATTCCGTAATTCTTTTAAAAAGTAATTACTTAATAACAGAAAAAGGAGAGCTCGATCGGTGGTGGTGAAAGTAAAATTTTTCAGAAGACGAAGAAATTATGCTACTTAATTGCTGTTGCTTCGCCACTTAAAAATTTCATTTGATTTCGCCACTCTGCCGCTACTACTACCACCTTTCATGAATAATTGATTAAATGCTTTCAAAACCCAGGCATTGATTTTCCAAGTTGTTGCGCAGTTTTGAAAAATAATTAAACTAAAATATCTTCACGGAAAGATTTTTACTGCAACATTTTTTATTCCATTAAAATTTTCGAAAAGCAAATTTTCTCGCATTTCGTATTGTGATTTATTATTATAAGCAAAGAAGAATAATAATAAATTAGTTAATTATTATATTAATCAATTAGTTAAAAACTCAGACACAAGAGCGTTGATCGTTCTGTCTCTGTCTCAGAGAAAAAAGCTTCAAACATATTTTGCAATTTACAGAAAGATTTCAATTAAATTAATCAATTATATTATAGCTTTATTAAAGATATTTTCACTTTCACCAGAAAAGCCTGTTTAATTGAAGAAAACTTTTCTGTTTTATTATCGCAGTTTTACAATTACATTATTAAAAACAATTTCATCGTGTCAGCGTACAAAACGAATGAAAGTAACGATTACGGACAAGAAACAACAATAACAATTCTAATAATAATCTAAATAATAATCAGAGGAATGATGAACAGTTAAATTAATTGTATAATTAATTACGGCGTATTAATTACAAAATTAATTTGATCTTAGAAAGATTCCTCGTTGAAGAAAGGAATGTTGAGCAGATCATTTCTAGGAATGAACTACTTGTTCTCTAGTTGTGTTAATTCATCAATCTCATCATCTTCATCGTTAATCTTCTCATCGACAACGTCACCATCAACTTTCACTTACTTTCACCAACTCTCTTCTCAGCGATCAACTCACCGTCAATCTTGTTCTTCTTACAATAATAACTGTTCAATTAACAATAATTGCCACTTTCACCACAATTACGACTCTCACCACCACTTACCACTTACAAAGACATCCGCTTTCTCTTCTTCGTCTTCATGTTCCTCCTCCTCCTTCTCCACCAGTCGAAAGCAAACCTTACCACCACCACCACCACAGTCACCGTCACCACTTTCTCCAATCTTGTTCAAATCACCAAATCTCGTATTGTCTTCATCATCTTCATCTCCGTCAACTTCAACTTCATCCATCTCTGCTTCTTCTCATTACTATTGTTTCTTCTTACTCCTAGTCCAGAAGTTACGTTGCTACTATGATAAGTTTGAGTATGATGACAGGTGAAAGTGGAGTAGCGACCACGGGCAGACGCTTACGTCGACACAGACAAAAACTTTTCTTGTTGTTGTTGTTGGACACTGACTACGACCACATCAACGACCTCCATCATCATCATCTTCATCATCATCAGCATCTCCGTAATCGAAATCTCCGCTATCATCATCATCCAAAGTATTTGGAACGCCAGTGCTCTTGTGGTCAGACACAATTATCGTTGTTGTGCTGTGCAGAACAAGAGAAAGAGAAAGTTTCTAGTTTACAAGATAATTCTAAGGCTAATTCTAAATTTCACACAGACTCTTGTCGTCATTATCCTTATCATCATTATCATCATCATAATCATACTAATCAGTCTGAAAGAGTGTTTAAAAATTGTGAGTTGTTGCAGCAGCAGAATCACCTCCAGAACATCCACCGCCACCAACTTGATAACCTCGAACGGAAAGTCGACATCGAAACCCAAATCCACCTGCTTTTGAAGAAGAGTGAAAAATCTCCAAAGAAAAAGGTGAAAGCCGAAGCGGAAGCGAGAGAGATCAAAAAGCAGAGTGAGAGCGAGAGCAGGTACGACGACGACGGCGACGACGACGATGAGTTTGGAATGACAGAATGGCAAGTACCTCGCACGTAGCCCCTGACCTTCCTCCTATGCCTGATCTTTCACATTTAACCGAAGAAGAGAAGCAGATCATTCAAAATGTGATGCTGCGACAGCAACAAGAAGAAGCCAGAGAACATGAAATTGTCAGGTGGGTACTTTAGAAGTGGGGTGAAAGTTGAAATGAAAAACTTTCACTTTTTGGTGGGGGTGAGATTTAATTTTGTATTTGGTTGTTTCAGACGGAAAGCAGACGAAGTGAAAGTACTGGAGGAATCAATACGCCATCGAAGTGAGCAGCAACGGAAGGCGGGTATCGGCCTGGATGCAACGTGTCAGTTGTGCCTGAAAACAAAATTCGCGGATGGGCTGGGCCACGTGTGTGCATACTGCGAAGTGAGGTGTTGTGCGCGATGTGGTGGCAAAGTGACACTCCGCTCGAGCAAAGTGATCTGGGTGTGTATCCTGTGTCGCAAGAAGCAAGAGCTGATAATCAAGACAGGTCAATGGATGACCCAGCCCCTCACAACGTCCACTTCCATGTCCACCTCCAACAATCCCATGGAGAAAGAGAACCGGGGTCCTGGAAATATTCAAGGCCGATATCCACCACCGCCCCTGCAGAGAACCTCCAGTCTGCAGCATCAAGGCAGGGAACTGCCCATCCCCCAACTCAGAAGACAATACAGCCAAGAAAACCGACCACCTCCGCAAATGGTTCCGCCTCCTCATCTCACACAACGAAGGTCGTCCTCCTCTGACCCCAACGACTACTTCCCCCACCACTACAGAGACTTTGACGCGGGGTACGGGCCACCTCCCCCGCCCGCCCCCACGCACCCGCCCCCTCCGGCTCCCAGCGTCGCCGCCGCCTCCACAATCATGCCACCTCACTCCCTCCACTCGTCGATGGGTCACGGCCCGCCACCTGCCAAACCGCCCTCGGTGGAATGGGCGTCGTCACCCTACGACCAACAACAACGCCACCTCCTCCACCACCCCTACAAGAGTTCGCAGTTGCACCAGCAACACTCAATCCAACACTCGTCGCAACCCCTGCATCATCTTCATCATAGCCATAGCATAGGTGGTAGTTCTAGTTCTAGGGTGACTATGGCCGCTCCAGGCCCATCTTCGCAAGTCGTGACTAGTGCGGGTGTCCACAGGTCACTCAGTTCGTCTGAGGAGGAGCTCCGATCCACGCCTGAGTATACCTCGGGGGACGAGTTGGATCCCAGGCATCCTCACTCCAGGAGGCATATCCACACCACCTCTGCATATCTTCACTCGGGACCCGAAGGTGTTGGTGGGATGGGCGCAGGAATGTCGAGCTCCCTCGCCACCTCCGGAAAAGGCGGAGGTGGGGTTGGAGGTCCTTACGATGGAGGTGGTGCTAAGAGTGCCATGATGGGAGGTGGTGGTGGAAGTGGAACACCCTCCAGTGGTGGTGGCAATTTGGTGCATTCGGGAGGCGGTGGTGGAGGTGTGCTCCCAAAGTACCACAGGTACCACCACATGGCACCGCCCGAGAGGAGGAAAGGGTACACTGACCGCGGCCAAAAGAAAACTGTCCGTTTTGACTCCGACGACTTTGGAGGAGCCGACACGGGTGGCCAGGAGGAGGAGTGGTTCTGGGATCAAGGCTCCGCCGAAAGGCAGGGCTCGCAAGACTCCACTACAAAGGATTCCGGAATTGACACTTGTTCCAATTTTACTTCCAGTGAAGATTCCAACCGTGAATTAGTTCATACTAAGGTAAAAAACTAAAAACAATAAAACAAATGCATTCTGTTCTGTTACTTACACAAGAAATGATTTTACAGCATCCTGTGCATTGGCGGCCAAATCCTGATGGAACCAAAGTGATAGGACAAATGATTCTGAAGAAAGATATCCGAGATGGCCACGGGT
>VYYJ01002274.1:0-22708 GCA_021029165.1 Cyphoderus albinus | reverse complement strand
ATTTAAACATTGTAGACAGAATCTGTACATCTTTTATTTTTATTGCCACTATTTGCTTCATTGACTTTTCAACCAACTTTTGTTACGTTACAAGACTATAAAGTCAAGACTAAACACGAGAGTGAAAGGCCATACATCATTGTATGTATGGACGAATCCTTAATACAAATCAGTATCCCCTAATCTTACAAAACGGCTTCATAATATGTAGCATAAAGGTATCTGGTCTTAAGTATATCGAAGGAATGTACAAAATAACTGGGATAGATTTCACTTTTCCTTCCTAATATAAATAGACAACCGGTTGAAAACGATTATTTGAAGTTCAGCCGTTATAAAAATGAAATATGTTTCTAGTTCAAGTAAATACTCAAGAGAGTCTTTCAAGGAGACCTCGAAACTTACAAGGGAATGTGGGTTTTGTAAAACTACCTGTGTACAAAAGGAGTAAAAAAATATTTCACTTTTGACTCAGACACGATGAGTCGAAAATAAAAACTAACCAGTTTTAAGATTATTTGTTGTGCAATGTTGCAAGCAACTGAATGTTTTTACTTACGAATCTAGTTGAGCAAACAACAGCACAGACTTTAGAAAAGAAGTGTAAAGGTACACAAAACAGTTTTTGTTTGTTGTTCCATCACACTTGAGTGGCCACTGGAAGCGGCAGAGTCCGTATGAACTAAACATTAGGTGTCCTGAAACTTTCTCCCCTTGGAAAATAAAAATAAATGGAAAGTATCACTCTTCAAAGTGTGCTACGCAAAGCTCTTTTTCTAGTTATGGACCGCAAAATCTGGAAAGGATAAGATTGAATGCTACTTTCACCTCTTTGACACACCAGAGAAAAGGAAGCGGAAGTGTAGTTTATTTTTTATTTCTCCCCTATGCGCACTTAACTTAAGTGCAACGAGGAAACACTTTGAAAAGGAGATACATTATAAAATAAGGATATAAAACGGTCAACTAAAAATGAAAACAGGTTAAACGAAACAGTAGTCTTTTGTTGTTTCACCATTGTGAAAGACAGTGGGAAAATAGGGACGGAGAAAGGAAATGTTTCATCAACTTAAAAACATCATTATCATCGCTCGTGATCTTCTCAAATATCATAAACTTCATGGCGCTACCAATCAGTCGTGGCTTCATTGATGCCGTCTCTTCTGCATTTAAACAAGTCACTATGTAAAACATGGCCTATTTTGACTTCACCCACTTTCTCTTTCCTCTCTATTAACCATATAGAACAAACAAGCCATCCGCAAACAACTACATGAACCCAGGTTTTCGTCATTCAATCGATCGATTTATTTTCATCATCATGCTTCCAATCTCTCTTATGTGTCTACTCTTTCGCAATTTTTGGAGTTGATGATTATGGAAATCATGATGATACCGCTGGCGATTTCGCTGTTGCTAACTAAAATCACAGCAAAATTGAAGGAGCAGGTGCGCCACAGTCATATACTTCTTGTTCTACTCATCTTCAATATAGTACGAGGACTGCACACTTATCATTTTCATCGCTCCTCTAACTCCAAAATACTTGGCAAACAAAATCGTCCAGTATAACCCACCAGCATCCACTTCAAAAATCGATTTCCAAAATTAACCATTTTTGCAAAAATATAGGTATCTATTATCATAAATCGAAAGAACAACACAACGATTTGAGGCATTTTAACTGGGATCTAATGCATATTAATAATAAGCAGAGAAACATATTTACAAAAAATTAAATTATCAGGAATAATCGACAATAACAAAAGATTTGGCTTTGAAATTTCTATTTTCATCTCAATTTTAGGTTAACAATGTCTTTGTAAACTACTAGAATCTTTACGAAGTTTCCCAACATAAAGCCCACCCGCTAAGTTTCCATTATCTAAAACCTAGCAAATTAACCCGCAGCTATCAATTAAGCTTTGCCAAAATGACGCCAAAAATTGATGCTCGTATATAAATATATTTGGAATACAGCAAGAAGACTTAGGAAAGTTGATATGAACCTTCTAATAAAAAACAGAAAACAACGGGAAAAAACTGACTACAGTTTAATCTGGCGCTTTGGTATGTATGCTTTGGTATGTTTTGGCATCCCACTTTTCCTACTCAGTTGGTTTTTATACCTACCTTAACCCGAAGTGATAAAGCCTACTTCGTGGTTAGCTGGAGAAAGGAATGTTAATGAGAGCACATCATTCATTATGAATATTACAAGACTTCTCTAGAACTTTCTTCAAGTAGTTTTGCAATTATTGTTAGTGCAGATTTGTAGGCAGCCTGCTGCTGTTTCTGAGTTATGTTTTGAAGCGTAGGTTTGTGATGATGATGAAGAAATACTAAAAGACTTAATTCGATAGACGTTTTTTTTCTTTTTACCAAATGCTATTAGACGGATCTCGCCTTTAAGCAGCTTTCCTCCAAGTCTTATCCCCTAATAGCCAGCAACTGCAATTCTGGAGACATCACAGTTATGTTGCACAGAAGAACCAATGCACTTTCGTAACGTACTTTACTTTCAGATATGTTAACAATGAGATAGCACAAAAGAAGTCAAGAACTTTTTCACATTTTCTCGCTGAACCATGGAAGAAAACCGAAGTTTTTCACTACCTTCCGTTGCCTTGAACAGATTAAATCCCACAGTTTTTGTTGAAACCAACGAGTTAATTCTTGCCTCACACTGTCTGGATAAAAAAAATCCAATTTAATTCTCAGACAACTGAGTACCAAGTACGTTATATATTTATTGTATGTCTGGAAAATATATTTTCAACCACTTAATTACGTCTATTTTCCCAATGTAAAAATTATGGACGCGAAAAGTAAAATTAATTCTCATTATGGCGAAACCCTAAATTCCAAAAATATGCTTCGTTTCTTCCTTTCTTTCCAAACTCAATTTCCTGCAGAAAGTCGCTGAAAATGATTTTTGCGTCTGCCCCAATTCCAAGTCTTTCCACATTTTCAAAATTATACTCCTTCAGAGCAATTTTTGAAGGAAACGCAGGTATAGTGAAAAAGCGAATATTAAGTAAACCGTGTGAAAACGTACATACATGTGCACGTGGACGGAGTAATTACCTTGCTAATTACCATTGACTCTTGGAGCATCATCCAATAAAAAGTAAACTCAACTTTATGGTCGCACATGTAGTGAGTGAAATCATATCAGAGTTGTAGCTTTAGCATATGTTAAAAATTATTTGGCACAATTTTGTAGGAAAAATCAACCTTTTTGCATTCTTTTTCTTCTTCCGACAACATATAAAACGAAATATGTGTGAAGTCATAGCAGTAAAAAGTAGTAATCACCATCCACCGGCCCTGAAGCATTCCGAGTTCATTACAAATGCTAACTTTTCTCTGCTCCTTCTTAACGCGGATTTTTGTAAATCATGAATTATGATAACAAGAAATAGAAAGGACGATGAGCGAATGACGGAGAGACGATGGGAGAAGAAGACCTAACAACTGCTGACGATAAGGAAGAGGAAGTCTGGATGGATGAATGTGTGAGCAGGAAGGAAATTACAAGGGAAAAAACAACCTCTACGCCACCGCACTCTGCTCAATGCCAGCAAATAGCGAGATATGAATGATGATGTCTTGCTAGCATGCTCTCTTCTTTATGCTTGCCTGACTCCGATGATCAAAAAAGGAACAACTGCACAAGATAAGCACTTTGCAAACACAAGGAATGAGGTATAAATACACAGTCGTTCCATCGTTCTATAGCCATAAAATTATGCGACCATCGCTTGGGCTACGAGAATCTCATCTCACAGAGTGAGAATGAATGGGAAAGTGGTGTAAAGTAATAATGGCAGCTTCGTCTACTCGATTCTATTTGATGAAATAAAAATTGCAACTGAACCACCGTGTCCGTCACGGTTTTCTTCCAAAATCATCATTATTATTACTATCTGCCGAGTTTTACGACAATAATGGCGGCGAAATAGGTTTTCACTGATTTTGCATGCAATGAAAGGTGTAGGCAAGTAAGCAAATGATGGTTCCGAGTTAAAAGGACGTATCTATGTATGTACCTACATAAACTAAAGCCTCCTGTGTGCCGACACGCTCATTTACTTGTTTATTTCCTTGCTTTTTAATAGTTTTGTGCAATTATGTGCATATTTTTGGCATATGCAGAAAGTCATAATCTTCCAAGCTCACATTTTTCAGTTTAACCAATCATTTAAAACATCTCATGATGCGCTAATGTCACTGAGATGGAGTGACTGATTTTCAATATAACCAGGGTTGTTGTAAGTTGTTGTACAATACAACCGATACAGTTTACTTGCACTACGATAAAAAGGAAAGTTGGCTGCAGTTAAACAAAAAGGCAGTGTCTACCTACATTGAGTTTTTGCTTGTAGCTTTGCGTGCTACGAATTTTTAATTACACCTGCAACATGATATTTCAGAGTATGATACAATAAAGCAAATTCTCTTGAAAGATAAAAGGAAGACCGTTTTTACGGCTGTACTTGTAAGAAAAAGGTAGTCAAAGTAGGAGAAGCAAACTGTCCAAGATTCAAATGCCGTTAACATCGTCATCATGAAGATCCCCGTCTTCGGCAACCCCAGGCTTAAGCCAAACTGAAATTGTGCCAAGTTTCGTTAGTTGGTCCAACTCAGGCACTGCGACTCTGCGAATGCGACCACCACTCATCTTTCGCTTTATTAGTATTACTTGTTGTGGTGGTGGTAGAAGCTTATTAGTGTTTCATCTGTGAGACTCCTTCCCATTGCCGGTTTTGTGTCTGCTGTAGACGGATGGGAAAAGAAAAGAAAGACGTGTGCAAAGACGAAAAGTAAAGGAACGTGACCCACTTACGATCTGTGAAGTTAAGCTATTCACAATTCTCTCCATTCTCTCGCAGCAGTAGATGGAAATGGAATTGGGCGTAGGTACACACACATTGGCAACCGAGGAGACAAAAAGACATTTTACGCTTGCACAGTATTATTATATTGCACAAGCAACGAAACGAATCCACATGTGTGTGTGCACTGTATCGTCTTTTTACCAGGAAAAATATTTTGAGAGAAATTCAGAGAGAAGAAAGGCGAATCCTTTATGTGTAGAAATTCTATTGGAAGAAAAGAAAGATTTTTAATGCTCTTTTTCTTCGCTGTGCAATATCAGCATCTCCACCGCCAACCACCATCAGTTAGAAGCAACACAAAGAAACTTGCAGCAAAACGAGTGACTGGGTAGGAGAAGAGAAGGCCACTACTGGCGGAGCAATACATTATAATAGTTCATCCTGTCGTGATATCATTCTTTGGTTTATTGCACACAACAGCAGCCAAAAAAGCCAGCCACACAATATAATATAAAACACAGCAAATTCATACAACTTTCCGTTGTCTCTGTCTTTCACAGTCATCCGAAACAAGGAGGCAGAGTTTCACTTGTACTATTCCGAGAGAAAGAGGCTCGAGAAATATCTAGTCCACATTTAAACTCAACATCAACTTTTCCACTAACTCAACCTCTGCTCCCCTCTCTTCATTCCCCGCACAACTTTAAACTATAAAAACAACAACGACCTTAGTCGTTAGGAAGGATAGGAGGATTGAATCCCAACTGGATTTATCTCGTAGCATTTTGTTCTCTCTGGAAAAGATACGTCCAATCCTCTCATTCATTTCAGCTTCATCTCAAGCAATTTAGTCTCACCCCTCAAGTCTCCTTGTCATCCATTTTTCGTAATGGGGATAAAACTGTGGGGATTCAATTTATATTTAACATTTTAATTGAAGAGTTGGAAAAAAATTCGTGGTCGGTTTATTTCCATTAGACTCGGGCAGGCAATAATTAAACAAAATTTGAAGTAATGTTTATAAATACTCGATGGCGGGCGAATAAGTATTAAAGATTAGGTTAGTGCTAGCGTTTCAGGCAGTTAGGAAAGAGAAATTTAGCAGAATCGCATTTGGCTTTGATTCCCTTCCATCTTTTTGCATGTAGTGTTTTACACAAACCATTGGTTGTTAGTTGTTTGTTGGGATGAGACATTGTGACACCAGACAACATTGCTCGTTCGCAGCCTCCCAAGCAACCGAATTCGATAAAATGCTGTTGGTGATGCCCCACAAAACTAAAAGCATCCTGTAGCAGTATCCAAGTTTCCAACAAGTCATATCAAAATCATCATCAACAACAACATTACTGCATTCGTGATCGTCATCATCACGATCAAATAAAATTAGATCGTCCAACAAAAAAACATCGCCGCCTTTACTCTCCATGCAGAAACCCTGAAGTAGAATTTTTTGGCTCACACCAAGCAACCTCGCGAGTATCGCAGATAGCATTCTTTAACTTACATTATGTTAGATATAAACTAAATCTTCAATGTGACTAGATATCAAAAAAGAGGAGTTGATACAGCAAGGAAAGAACAAGGATATTAATATGGAGAAAACAGTTGCCGCAGTTGTGTTTCAATTTCAGGAAAACATCTATTTTGCAATATACTTTCTTCTTGCATACGTACAACTTTTTATTTTTATTACTGCAAATGCGTAAGAAGGGGGAAAATGTAATATGATATTTATCAAAGAATTGACGTGACTTTTAGACACACAACTTTGTCAAATCCTCTTTTATTAACTATTATCTACTATTGTCGTTTGTTAACGAATGCTTCAAATAATGAGAAAATTTGTAACCAGTTAGAGTAGTACAGTACAATACAATTATTGTGATTTTAACCTAATGTATCGCAATTTTCATGAGTTGTTTGTTTTTTACTTTATATGTGGGCTACTCGCAACTCCTTTTCCCCGTGCGCCGTCATTATCATTTTATAAAATGAATACCATTTTCAAAATTGATAATTCTAAAAATATAACGCACGCATTACATGTACCTATGAGTTTACTATTATTAACGTTACCGTACCGCTGCTCTGAAGATAAAGTGAAAAAATTGGAAAGACAGAGGTTGAAAAGGATGATAATCTTTTATATATTTGGCTTGGTCTAAATTAATACTGTTCACTGAACTTTTTTCTCTAGACCTGCTAAGAGTAATTTGGGATCGGTTTCAAAAAAAGAAGGGGAAGATCTGACGCAAACATAATTCGATAAGAGTATTGCAGAGTTGGAAAATACCATCAGCATGTGCTTAACTGGGAAAATAAATTCGCAAACTTTGATAAGACTGTTGCTTGTATTAAATTGCATGTAGCAACACTTTTCAGTGAACAAAACGAAAAGGGTGTTTTTCTTTATTCTTTTTTCGTAAGCAGTGATTTAGCGTCTCTGCTCGCTTATTTGACTTCTGCAAGAAGGAGATGAAAGATTTGTATTGCTTAAATGGGATTGTGGAACCAAGGCCAAAAATCATCAGCACCACAGAAATCCGCAAGAAAATCTATGTTATTAAGCCATGCTGCGATGTATAATAGAACCCTGTGTATCATCAAGCTTTCGAAAATATAAAACAGGTTACATTCTATTTCCCCTTCGTTATCAGCAACATCATTATACAGAAATACGTCTTCTTTTACAGATAAAATTTATGTAAAACAGGTGAGCTGTGAATATCACACCAGACAAAGATGTCTTCAGACTTTTCCTCATTAACTGCAAAAGTCTTTGGGTTTGCAGCTCTCCTACACCTCCTTTATAACACTTTTACATGTGGTCCAGTTGCTATAATCAGTTTTAGTCTCTTCCAGATGAAATGACCAGGGAAGAAAGGACTGTTTCGTAGTTATTGATTGTAAGTGAACGATCATGTAGGAACATAGGAAATTGTTCAAAAATGTGAAAACATCGCCTTTCCACTATTATCGTATCAATCACCTTCGCCACATTCAAAGAAGTGTTTATACTAACTCCATGCAGTCGGTCGTTGTCTTACACTGTTTTAGCTTACAATAAATGTCTGATCGAATAGCTTTGAAATTGAACCAAATGTGAAATATCTTCAAGGAAAATGAGAAAAGCGTTTAGAAGAAGCTATTACTAAAGTAGGTAGGTAGTTTATTCACTGTGGTAATGACAGTACTCTGTCTTTCACAGGCACACACAGCTGTAGCCTCCCTGTACCTTATCTGAAAGAAAGCCTGTATAAAAGCACATTACATTCTCGGCACGAACCCCATAACAACTTTCACGGCTTCCAACGATCATAGCAAATGAAATTGGAATGATTACTGCCTATTGCTACCTGCGATCATGCTCTTGTAGTAGCAGCGTCTAAATTGTTGATGTAACTTGTGGAAGAAGTGACGAGAAAAAAAAGCCTGAGCTTTCTGCTGCATTTAGGCAAGCCTATATTTTCAAGTTTGTGGCTATTAATGGTCGGCGACGGAGCAGCAAAATCCGAAAACATTTCGAACAAAAATTTAACAAGCACAAAAGAAGAAGTGAAAAACAGAAGGGTGGAAACAGGGAAGAAAACAGTAAGGTTAAGTGGTTGATGGAGCGTTCTGGAATGGTGGTAGTGACTGATATATGGCATGTCAATGTTGACGCAGTTAGACTTCCTTAGCAGCAGTAATTTTGTCTGTCATCCTTTTCAAAAATGTATAAAAAACAAAGAGAGAAATTGCCAGAAGACAGAAAGAAAAGTTGAAAGACATGCTGAAGAATAGTCTAGCCTTAATATTTTCGACCAATCCCACAGACGACAAAACGAAAAGATCCTTCATTATGCAGGATAATGTTGCAGTAAAAAAGCTTTGTGCTTGAAAACCTCGCCATTCCGATGTTACTCTTTTCTTGGAAGAAATAAAATAAACATAACTCTCAATGAAACTAGTCCGATAATGCTTGACTGTGGGGATAAAATACAATAACAAACAAGATACGAGATTTGCCTGTAATATATAAAACTTTATGATTGCTTTTAATAGGCTAAAATGAAGTGAACCAGGATGGTTCTGGAACACAATCAAAGAGTACCGGCGGAGAATGGCTGGAAGAAAATTCTCCTAGAATAAAAATAAGGGAAAAAACAAGGTAAATGTTATTACTTATCAGTGCGCCTATAGCTCGAGAAAGCCCAAGTTGGCTATTAAAAGTTTGATAAATTTGTTAGCGAAAAATGGGTTGAAATTGGAGAGTGGGAATAACACAAAAACACAAGTGACGTAAGAATAACAAAGCTTTGAGCGGAAATCCCAAAATATGTAATGATAACTGGGACACTGGGGACATAAAAGTAGATACCATATCGTACAGATACATACTCATATAAGGCAATTTCCTTGAGGCCGGTGATGACAAATTACTTCGTTACTCTGTATCTGTGATAGAAAGTTTGAACGAGCAGAAGCGCAGCAGAAGTGAAAGTTTGTTGATCCGCTCACAGTTCATTTCATTTCATTCCGTGACTTAGATTCCATTCACTTGAGGAAAAACTGTGAAAATGTGCCCAGAATGCACACAGTAAAAGAATGGAATACTGGAGGAGAAAGTAAAAGGGAAGGGAGGGGATTTTTGTGTTTTAGTACTTCACTTGCTACTTAACAAAATACACATATTCCTTTGACACCAGTGCAGCACTGCTCTATTTCCCACTTGCATGTGTTGCGTTACACGCTGATAAGCAATTTGCCTGAAATACGACCGTACTTTATGTCACCGTCAGGCGGAAGAAAACCGAAAAACCATAATATTATCCTTCTAACTTTATAACGGAGTTTATTTCAGCACTTTACAACGTATCAAATCGGGTTTAAGTAGTTCATAGGGATGTATCCCCTGGAGAATGTGAAGCAGCCGCAGCCTGTGTTTATGGATATCCTTTTGTTCCTCATTGTCACAGGATACTCCCTGCATTTTATAAATTTGGATAATACAAGTGTAAATATGTAAAATGTCCTTTCCTTTTCGCAAATGTTTACTTTTAGTTTACATTTAGATACATTCGCTACTCCCACTTATTTAGCACAATTAATTTAGCTGATTAGATGAGCGCTGGGCGAGAAAGCAACCCACATGATCTTGCCACACCGCCTCAGGAATTGAAGAGCGAAATAAACTGTTAGCAATACAGATATTGTCCAAAGTAAAAGCAAGGAAACAACGCTCAAATAACTTCCGCCTCCACACAAAATAGTTTTACAAGCCTTATGGTAAGTAGTAAGTACCTTTAAAGAATGAAACAAATTGTTCCATTGGCTTCTTTCAAATGGTCTGAAACAGTTTTATTATGTTAACAATTTCATTCCCTAATGCCTTGAGGCTTACATAAAAGATTCCGAGGACGTCTTTTAATTTCACAATAATTACTTAAATTTTAACGGTTACATTCCAGTCACCTGCACTAAACTTATTTTATAGAGAGTGCACTAAAACTATTATTGAGTTTTGTTGTACTTTTATAGCAATTTTTATATTTTAAATTAAAGGGGGTTTAAATCTACAATAAAAGCTCATCAGCGTTATGTCTGGGAAGCCGCGATTTCCCCATGAAACGACCGAGACGACATTATAGCCAGTTGCTGTACAAAGCGAACTTTATCCATTCACTTTTGTTTTTATAACAACGATAATAACGATAAAGACCTTTTATGAGATGTGTCTGCCAGTTTCTCCTGGTCGGGTAAATGCGGAGGCTTTCCCGTCCTATCCTTACGTTACTCCATTGCAGCTCACATTAATATGCATAGACACTTTTGCTCTTAAGTCAGATATGAAACCTAGCGAAGAATGTAACATGGTAATAAGAGTTGGTTGCGATTGTATTGTGTGCCTTTCTTTTCTGCTACATAATGTGTATACACATTCAATTACCAAAACAACTTCGTATCGAACAATTGTGAGTGAATGGCGCATAGTGAACATTATAATAATGTCTTTTTCTTGCTTGGTTAGCTCTCATCTCCACTTTATTTCCGAGCGGAGGATGTGAGATGAAAGTTTGCAATTTCTAGCTCCGATTGCTTCAAAGCGATTTCCTGCTCCATTTTTATGCCTCTCTGCATTCATCCCAAAATATCATTTTGCGAAGGCAATGAATTTTGTGAAGGAAAGCTGGAGATGGCGATCCGTATGTTTGTTTGCAAATCGTATGTCGGCTCTCTCGCAAAAAGGATAAAAGGTTCGGTACAAACGCATTTCCCTGCTCTTGTCGAAGGCTGGAAGTGAAAGTAAATAATATACGTTCTCCTCCTCCTCGCTCACACGTTACATCGCGACGATAAAATACCGAAATAGTGTAAGTGAAAGAATCGCATAATAATAATGTTATATTGAAAGTGGTGTTTGATAACTAACGTCAGTAATCTTCATAGGATTTCCATAAGATGAAAAAATGTTATATAAAAGTGTCAAATAGTGGAGCACATAACTTTATAGGAGGACGGATCGTTAGAGCTTTCCTGCTTCGATGAGTGAATTCAATGAATCGGGTAAAATATATTGTGTGAAAGAGCGAAGGAAAAAGGAGAATGCTATGGAAGAGCTCTCACACGCAGTCAGTCAGCCTGCCTGAAAGTCTCCTGTCATGTTTTAATGGAGCCGAAATGTATTATTAGTAGATATACCACACCATCAGCACCATGATTCCATCCAGAAAACACAAGCTCACCATCCGCACCACATTACACTTTTACTCATTGTCAGTCATCCACATTTTCTCACAGATGATGTCATGATGGCGACGATGATGATTGTATTTCATTGCTTGTTTTATTATCACTATGAACTCAGTCAGTGATAGTCAGCTCCTTGGATTCGCATTTCACTCACTGTTCTAGACACAACTGTTTATGATATAGTTAACATCTTATTAGACTAGTCTTTAATATGACTTGGCCAATAAAACCCTCTCTGCGTAGCATGCATTTCTGTGATCTGATATTGACATTTCCCCGCTGCTGAATTGTTCTCCATCCATCTCGCCTGTTGTGATTTGTCCTACAGAAACCACAATTTTCATGATGTTTATCCAAACGAGTAATATCAATGCGCAAGGCTAATGGCAATAACACAAAAGCTAATGTGTTGTTTACGTTTATATGATTGACACTGATATCTAATGAAAAGTGCACGAGAGTCTAGAAAGAAAGTTGAGTTTCCTGTTGTTTTTGTAATTCATGGGAACTGTAAAAGCGTGTGACTGAGAGTGGACAATGTGGCAGAGGCAAGTAAATTCAGACCATTACACCAATTTCTGTACTGGAAACAACATGCTGCTATTGTTTGCGAGAATGCCAACAAACACAATACCGTTGAACATCACGATTAGTTGGCTGTGTCATTCCCCGTAAATTCATAACCAAGAGGAAGTGAAACTACAAGTGTAGCTCGTATTAAAATGTGGGCAGCTGGGTAGCCAAAGTGCACGTGCTGTTGTCATGATGGAATCCACTACCGACAGTGAAACCAACGCAACATTTCTCCCGAATTAAACACATTGGAATTCCATCGGCTTCGTTTTTTGGCGGAGAGAGTCGATTGAAAAATGGACGAGTGAATGACAGCAGGAGCAAACGTAAAAGTCCAGGTGAATAGCAGAGAAAGAAGATGGATTGCCACCCAACAGCAAAGTGTAATGTATTTATGCAAGCCTTCACTCAACTATTTTGAGTCGCAGGCTTAAACGTAAACTTAGCCGCTTGTTAAAGGTCTTTTCATGCCGAAAGCTAGTGCTGTCGCCCCATGTCATTCTTTCATTGTCAGTAATGTGTCAAACCCAAAAATACATGTGTCAAGTGCGTTCTCCTTTTTTGCTCATTTTGTCAGCGAAAAGTATTACTGTACACATAATAATGTGAATGGAAAACGTTTTTATATCTATTTTTCATTTTTTTGTAATGGAACTTCCATTATGGAGTGGTGGTGTTTGACGTTCGGGTGGAAGAAAAGCATCATTGCATATATATTGGTAATTGTTGCCGCTGCCGTTTTCACAACAATATCACAGTATCGTTCGGCGTCCTCTCATACACTCAGGACATAACACATTATTTATAAATCCATTTCCATTTCGCTTCCATTTTTGATTGCCACTTCCCAGTAAGTTTACCCGATTGAATAAATGACAAACGGCGGCAGCAAGGTCGATTCAGCCAACATACCTAAATGTAAACACGTCTCGGCTGGATATTTTTATTAAAGTTATGGAGTGGCATTCATATAAAAGAAGAATACTTGCGTGATAAACAGGGTCATGAAAATAATTGTCCTTTTACATGACTCACTCGATATAATGTAAGAACATGCCTGACTTGGTCCGCATTGTGATGCAAGTGTTTACTTTAGCTATTGTAGCGTAAAGTATAATAATAAAAAGCTTCTGTGCAATTTACTCAGAATTACTTTTATCCACAAAACGAATATGCAAAGAACAGGAGCACCTCAGGGTTTTCATAATAAAAAGTAGGATAGAGCAGAAGGCAGTACTGCATCTTATTTTGCGGGTGCTTGCTTTTAATGTAGACTCTAGTTTTTAATCCCTCTCCATACGTTTTGTTCAAAGTTAATCTACAGGCTCAGGTAGGCAAGGTGGATAATGGATAATGAAATGAAAATTAAGTAGCTAAATTCAAGCTGCTCATATTTCGTAAATACTTAAATTAGAAAGGAGAACGGCTCTGTAAACAGCTGGATTGGTACATAAAAGATGGCTTTTTGACCAGTGGGAAAGTATGTATAAATAATGAAAAGATGTGAAACGTGTATTAGCTATTATATGAAAACGCCCGGTTCTCAATAAATAAAGTACAAATTCATAATTATCTATCTACAGCCAGAAGAAACGTTGCATGATTAAGCCTCGTGTATTGTTGTTTTGTTTTGTGTTGCGGCTAAAGAACCTAGGAGGAATTCAAGCAATAATAAGACACAAAAGCATTTGCATAGGTAAAGACCCAGCTTCATTTTAATAAAAAAGGGATTAAAACGAGTAAGCTACTCATTTTGATCACAGCCTCAGCCTCCATTTCTGCTCTTTAAATTATCCGTATAAAGAAACATCTCATACAGGGTACTAAACACTGCTTGCTAGCTCCAATTTCTACGAGTCCGGTATTTTTCTACCTGTTGGAGAGTACTTCACTGCATGAGTGCCACTGACAGTTTTATTGCTTTTATTATCGTAACTTCAATACATACGTACAACTACATACTCAACTTTCCAGTAGACTTGATCAAGTGGACGGCTTAGATGAAAGTAATGCTGGGCTTTAATATGTGCAAGTTTGATCAAACCTACATATCGAAAAGTGGTGAGTGATGAGAAAAATGGCGGACGCTTAGTTCGTTCACAGGCAGGGACCGTTGGAGTTAATGGGAAATCAAACCACTTCATCATAATAATAGCCTCTCCCCACTCGTTTCAAGGATAAAGTTATACAACACAAAGCTCCCATATCTCGTTTGGCAAAGAGAAAGCCAAATGTAAATAAGCTTAATAATTTATACGGCTTGCACGTATTTAGCAAGGCAGCGGAGAGTTGCATAAAAATCAGAAAATCAATACAGGAAGCTACAGGTTGACATGAGTGAGGTTAAAGGGCTTATGAATATAGAGATATACTAAGTACGTAATTAAATTGTATATGTATAAATATAGATGTTAATCGAAATTTCGAAACCCTCCACTAAATATTTACTTGGATCTGAAATGAATGTTTCCTGGTGCTAGTGGTACCACAACGAATCTACTTATTTTCATATTTATAGAACAAGTCAATAAAGAAAGGAAGATCAAAGACAATTCAGAAACAATGTAAACTTGTCGTTCTTCCTTTTGCGGTCTTTTGGTCAACTACTTGCTAACTAACAATGTATGGTTTGTCGGCTATTTTTATATTGTGTGTGTTGCTTGGTAGACAGAAATAATCCCATAACTTATCCAGTTTTTGGAACCGAAATGTGGTACTGGAATCAATGCAAAATGATCTCGTAGTATAAAAAGTGACTATAAAACAGAGAATGTCTATATTGAGGGAAAACCACAGAAGCCACCTGTTCGTGACAATCCTATTTCCTGAATGCATCTGTTGCAAGTAAACTTTTGATGTTAGGTTTCAAACGTTGCTCCAAAACATCTGATGACAAGTTTGCTTAGACGGTTTCCTTTTAATAAAATACTACGTAAAACATACATTAAAGATGAAGTAGCGGATTAGACATGAGTTGCACTAAAACCGTATTGTGTAACCGTAACAGTGTATTGTGGTTAATTTAAAATGCTATAAACTCTCTCTCTAGTTAGTAATGGATTATTTTAATAGCTTTAGTAAAATTTCTAAATTAAGCAACTTCTGCAGAGAATTTTAAGTTGCAAAATTGATAACGCTATAGATAATTCATTATTGTTACATTTTTAAACTCTAGAATATTAAATGTTAGGAAACACTCTTTATACTTCAGCTTCTAATACAAAGCAAAATGTTGATGGCTCCTTCTATTAAAATCTAATTACTAAACAGTTTAATTTGATATGTGTATACTTTCAAGAACTTTTGCAACTTTCTTCACAAAGTTATGAATTGTGTCTTAGGCGAGAGCATTCTCTACGATCGCTTTTCAGTAAAGCGCTTTTTACATAGCAATGTAAATCTGACAGGTTTGAATTTGTCATAATGACTTGTATTAATTAATTCCAGTCTGTAATTGTCATCTTCATTAATCTCAGCTTAATTCTATACATTTAAAATATTTTCTTGATGGAAAAGGAACAAAGCGGAGCAAATCATAAGAATGGTGATAATAATCAGGCCTAGGAACTACTAGATTCAAGTTGTTGATTGTCCTTCACTCCCCGTTTCTGTTTCTACTTTTATTTTGTGATTCATTGCCGGCTTCATAAAATCGAAAAGTTCAGCATGTCGAAGGAAGCCAAGAGACGCTAAACTAAATGTTTCAATAATAATGCAAATCTTCTAACCCCACATATTGTACATACTTTTTAATTCTTTTCTTTCCAACCGAACAAAAATATGCTTGAAGTATTATATTCTACAACCACAGTGAAAAATACGATCACAAAGGAATTTTTTCAATATATAATACTTAACTATGTAAACGTGGTTATTCCTTCAAATAATACTTAAGGCACAAAATTTTTCTTGGCAGTGTGCCCAAAACAGTCAGAGTCAGCGAGTTGAGCGAGACAATGAGCGAATAGGCAAGACATTAAAAACCTAAACTGACTGACTGACTGACTGAGTGAATCAAAATGGCCTAGAAAAAATAGAGAAAAAATAGTCTTAAACTACTACATAGTATCTTACCTAAGTATTTGCTACCTATTGCAAGTACACGAAGCAAATAATGAAAGAGATGCAAATCACTATTTCTTGCACTCAAGTTCACCTACCGCCTCTACTCTTGCTTCCAAATAACGGATAACCATTCAGAATTATTATTATATACACACACTGAGCACACCAGGAAAATATTTAAAATTAACTGCCAAATACTTTATTGTACATCACATCAGTGTAAATTTCTCAATAAATTAATTTGAGAATGTGGCTGTGGCTTCACCTACCTAGCGAAACTTACCAATTATTCGGTTAAACAATTCTCAAAAGACTATTCTGCCAGATTTCACATTTTTAATATGCCATGCCCAAAGGTTTTGCTAGACATAAAGCAAAGTTCTCGGGCAATCTTAAATGCTGAAACAAATAAACCCGTAGTTTATTTATTAGACCCTTTGGTCTATTTGTTCCGCAATTCAGGAATCGAATGACCGGAGATTAGAAAGGCGGAAGTAAGTAAATCCAGAGTGGAGAAAATCTGATAGCCCTTCTGTGTAGTGTACAAAAGTGCTTGCATACCAGCCAAGCAAGCCAACCCAGCAAGCAATTTTTCTTAAATGCCTCCTCTTCATGATGCAGTTGCTTTTCCGTGAAACTTGGGCTTCTACATGATATAACGGAAACTATGATTAGTAGCATTTCGCTTCTGGCAAGTAAATAAAGGCAGAAGTGAAGGTGGATAGTTTAGAAAAGTAAGATTGTGTACAACCTACACTTCACCACACTATCTTTATGTACCTACTCGTATGTAAACTTTATCATCCGTGTACTTAATCTTGATTGGATAGATATTGCACAAACACTTCATATCCTGCGTCCAGGGCAAATAGGAAGGAATGAAAGCAAAAATCAGTTTAAGGAAGTAAATCAATTCACTGTTTTTAAAACTTGTTTAACTTTTTATAATGTGATACAGGTAATATATAAAATGTACAAAATGACAAATTGTCAAGTAGTAACATATTGATCAATTTTTCGCTTTCATGGTGGATGAATGTTTGATGGCTACACTTGACCAATGTCACCTGGCGAGCTAGGGCAGCTGCGGAAGCAACCAGTGACACATTAATGTGTGTGGGATAAATATTAAAATGCAAAATTCCATCTTTCAGAGCTATTTTTGAAAATTTAAATTTTTTCAAGTACTTTTTACAGAGTAAATGGATGTAGACTTTCTTTCTTTTTCAAACGCAGGTTTGTTGAATGTGCTGTCATCTTCACACATTTCATAGATTTCCTATCTACTTTGATGATTAATAGATAACCCTTTCATTTCATACTGCTTGGGTTAAGTTATGAATAAGTATAAAGTTCTTTTCGAATCACTTAGAATGTACAATCCAAACCGAGCTTAATTTTCTCCTGCGATTCTCGTAAAAGATATCGGAACAAGGCTGGTTTTCTTGTACACTTGTTCCTGTGATTGCGGCTGAAATGTGTAGAAAAGAGAGATTAAATTGATGACGATGATGATGAGAATGTTGTGATACCAAATACACACAGCCACTCTCTGTCGCTATCTGCCTCATCGCGAGTCTCCTACTTAATATTGTGAGTTGGATTCATGAAAAAAAATTCTTGTCTCGTTGTTCCGTCCTTTGGTTGGCTACCGAAATATTAAAGTCGTCTGTCGGAGACTATAAATATCAAGTGAGCCAAAAGTGAATAAAGAGCTTTTGGATTTGCATGATTGTATGGTGGAATGACGAAAATGAAGAACATGATTATCATCATACCAACTGAGAAGCAAGCCAGCAAACTTTTCTGCTCTCTGGCAGAAAAAAAAATTATTTAGAAAGTGTATTTGCTTCTGAAGGAAGTGATAGACCATTCTGTGCTACTCAGTATTATAGGGGTAATGCGAGCTAGACCAAATGTATTTTTGCAAGAGAAGGGAATGACTTGCTCGGTGAAATTAAATAGGTGAAAATGTTCGTTACACCATTGATTGTACATGTAGACCTTTTATCCAAGAAATTAAGCCACGAATATAAAATAGACCATTTGGTATAAAGAAAAAGCGCTTAAAGTTTTCAAGTCCTTTGATCAGAATACTAAAGCTGGTATTATGCACGTATTTACTTAATATTGTGTCGTCTACTTGTTCAAGTACATTCTTTAAAATTGACGTCACTCACTAGTACAGTGTACCACGTATAAAAGAAAAATAACAATAGTGGAATATATAAAGAAAAGCAGAAGAAAGCATGTAAAGAAAAGGAAAAGAAAAAAGTATTACTTGTTTACTATTAACTACTATACTGAAGTCATATATTGTACCCTGTCACTTTTTTAAATCTGTCGTATATCGTCAGACTAAAAAATTGAGTCAAGGTAATTTAGTCGTTTCCCAACAACTGTAAAGAACGGACTGGCCGACTCAGACCATATTTTACATTTGAGTCACCCAAGTTGAGACCATTGGCAAGGTGGGTATTTTTGTCACGTTGTTGGAATCTTTTCTACTACTGTGTGCCTCTAACGTTTGCGTAGCGGTTCGACTATATCAGTCCTCGTTGTTTTCCGTAGAGGACTCTAAAAATCAGCTAGAAACAATCTCTCACATTTTTTACTAAATATAATGTAAAAGGCCAAATACAATAAACAACTTTGAGCAGATGATGTAGTGGGTGTACACAATAGTTAATAACCTAAGCGGTACCCATCTTTAGTTTTATAACGTTAATTTAATAAGGTTAATTGATACGATGTGTACTGATACTATTTTCTGAGCCATAAGGAATGGCTTGTCATGCAGAATTCTAGTAACCTACTGATCATGCGTACTTTTTTGTCGGGAAAGTCATAGAATACGAATTTATTTTTGGACTCACTTACTTATTTTTATTAGGCAAGAGTATGAAATGAAATTAAGTTAGAAACAATAGTGCACTAGTGCATAGAACCACCTCACACGGAAGAACACTTACGAACAAATACTCAAAGTTTCTACGGTACACTTGTCGTGTGAAACACACATTACAAAGTTAGAATGCGTCATTGCTTTTATTACCCCTGCCTTTTCATTCTGAATTCAGATTCGAAATGACTCTTGTATTAACAATGTGTTTACTTGTCCTGCTGATTTCTTTCAGTTCGCTTGTTGCGACAACCAATTATTAGGCAACCTTTTCTTCAACTCGATTATAAATGTGTCCTTGCAACTTACGCTCATGTTTCTTTCATTCATTACACAAATTCGTACAAAGTCATCTCTGGCATGGGGTTTCGGTGACCTTTGGTATTTTTGATGAGCTTACCATTTCCACCTTAGGGTTATGAAGAATAGAGCTTCCGATACTTTATTACTACGTGGGTTACTTCAAGCTTTCCAATTGATACTCGAAAAGTGTTCATCATTTTCCCACTCAGCATTTTTCCTTTCCTATTTCCAATATTTTTTATACTAAAGCAATTTTCAAAATCTAATTATCGCATTCGAAGAACCACGCATTTCTTATTTTTTACGATGGGTAAGTAATTTTCCTAACATTTCGAGCACTTGGACTGGTCTTGCCAAATTAACTTCCATTTCAGCATAAAATTACAGGTGCCGCATTTCGGTTCTACTTTGTAATTTTGCTCACTTAAAAATTAACCAGATTATTAACGAAGTTGAATGGGTGGTAATGGAAATGGCAGAAATTTTAGTGTTACCGGCAAATGCAGCCACTGTGTCAATTAAGAATTAAAAGGCGCGAGTGACTAAATCGACATCATAACAAGGTTAAGCAACAATTGTAAAAAAAAGTATAAGAAAGGAGCCAGCGACTACAGTTCCATAACATGAAAAAAGAAATAAACAGAATCAATCAATACTGTATAAAGTAGTCGATAAAGTCTGTACAATGTGTGTGAATGTAAGCATTGAGTATTCAATGTAGTAATTTGATGCATCACTTCCCTTCTCCATCTTCGTCATCATCACTCAACAAATAATACAAGAAATCAAACGGAAACTCTGCTACTCCATGCGTAGCTATCATATTTTCTTTCAATTTCCGTCGATTTCTAATGAAATGACTGCATTGTGCGCAATGTTGATGCTTCATGACACGATTTTCCTCTTGTCTTACTGCCTCCGCTCATTCAGTTCACCCACTTCTTTCCAATTTCGCTGATTCCGATCGAAATTTTCCAGTCCTCCAGACGGAAAACGAGATCCAATCAATTTTATGTAACTTTTTCTGTATTCGTTGTGTCGTGCAGAAGTATGGATTTTCAAAAGAGTGGAAAAACTAAGCCTCTCTTCTCGAACCACTTGGAGCAGCTCAACAGGCGTTTTGTTCAATACACTTAAACGGAATAATAATGAGTTGGAAATGAATAAAAATTCAATCAACTAGTATTTCTTATCTGTACAGTTCTATCAGTGTAACAGTTATGTAACCTCCAATTTCGTCTAAAAGCGTTACTTTTATTTTATTGCGTTGCTTTAATGGGAAAGTTCTGAATGAACGTCGCAGTTCCATTTCTAGAACAGTTCGAGTTGGGTGAAATGGAAGAGAACATAATCTGTGTGTCATGACACGACCTGCGTGTCGTATCTTTTAGGTAGTCGTCACCTGTCACTACCACATGTGTGAGGCGAAGAAAAGGCGTGGATGTCACGAAATTTATTGCACCTCTTCCGCCAACTCGCCCCAATTTACTAACATTATCATTCCAAAAAACTTATTAATTTGACTCAACTCCACGGCCCTCAATCTACATTTAACAAAAAATAAATCATTCCTTTGCTTCACTTAAAATATGTATATGAGTGAAGGGCCTTGCTCAATTCAACTCCTTTTATGTTACGAGAAAAATATCGGCGACGGCGACGGGAGCAAGGATGAATAAAATTGCATAATCATCTTCATGGTCAGTATCATCTCTCAGTAAAACTCAAAGGTCATCACATCTGTTTGCTCTTCGTTATTCCACATGTGTCTTATCTCGGCAAAATCTTATTCTTGAGAGCAGAGCCTCAGAATTGCAAATTTATTCATTTTCTTTCTCCATCCCATCAACTCATGCAATCTCTAGTCTGCTGACTCGTATTATATTTGTCCAGATTATTTTACGCATTATTAGAACAAGCCTCTGGGTAAAAAATAAATAAAACCACGAAACCGCAATCCCGAAATGGAAATACCTAGAATTTCGCCGCATTTTTCTCCAGCTTGACTCCGAGCAAGAATGAATCATCAAGTTACTCTTATGAAATTGACGAGGACTAAAATGAAATCTAGCTTTCAGTTTTATTAGCCCGAATTTTTTTTCTTGAAAGCTTTTTCAAAAAGTATTGACTCACCGTAAGATTAGAAGAACGAATCCTTTTCTACGCCACTTGAGTTTAGAATTCCACAACGCTTTTTGCCCGCAGAGAAAATGGATAAGAGTTTTTATGCAACCTCCACATCCACAATCACTTTTACCCCTTTACTCGTTCCAACAAAAAAGTTTTGACTGAAAGCAAGACTAAAAATAAAATAGCAATATAGAGCATTGCTTCTATGGTTCATTAACTATTTCAAGTTGCCCCAAATATCCCCTTTACTGCCAAAACTCAATCATCATCATCCTCTGGCAATCTGAGGCAAACGTGCTGCAGATTTATGTCACACTCAAGCAGCCTTTGTGAGCATAATTACTACCGCCTTCCGCTGGACTCATGAAACTTCAAAGGCATTGCTGGGAACTAGGCTGGAGAGAAAGTGTAAAATTTGCAAAATATATTTTTAAATTAAAAGAGACATGGCAGAATTATGAATGAAAAGAGTTTTGGAAATATGACTGCCGTATGGTTGGCAGAGTACAGAAATGGTGAATAGAAGTAAATATAATGGAAAGAAAGAAGAGATTAACTTTCTGGCTTCACGCTGCTCGCGCCATGCGTTGAACATGAGATGACTAGAGGAAACAGAGGAAATGATCTCTTCCTACTCTTTCCTACTCTCTTCTATGTTCTGAGTGTTTCACTACAGAACAACAGACAGCAACTAACGGTAAAAACAGGAAAACCTGCTTCATTATTCTCTTTCGCTTTCCCCCTTTGCTCGCTTCGTAAACGTGTACTTTTATTCGTTGCTGAAAATGATAATTGAATTAAGAACATGCATATGTATCGACATGAAAAATATGGTAATAAATACAGCATTACTGCTGGCTCTGTGAATCTGGAGTTCCTAACCGATTCAGAACATTCCGAAACACTGGCGTGCATCAGAATACAAAGTATGGAATTATTATTGCATAATCTACTGCTATTTCCAAAGCTCACTCACGAGGAAATATTAAACCTTGTTTTTCTAGACAGCCCTTCCCACTTTCTGTGCTAACTACTAATGGTGAAAAACGAAAATTGGCACATGTCGCTGGATGCAGCGGGCCGGCGTTCATGTGCAAAAATTTTGGATTTTCAGAATATTTTTTTCAAAAATCCTTATGGGATTTAACATGGGGAAATG
>VYYJ01002273.1:0-22709 GCA_021029165.1 Cyphoderus albinus | reverse complement strand
CTTGTTTTTGTTGTGATGAACATATGATTACATAGGGAAAGTGAGTTTCCTCCAAATACCGCACGGTTAATTATCATTACTGGTAATTTTCAATTAACCTTTTAATTGTTCAACAATGGGAGGAATAGCGTCAACGGAGAAAACTCCCCCTCAGCCGACAATATTCTTGGATCCTCGGATAAGTAATACAACGCCGGATTTTTACACCGGAAAGATTTCAGCTGACCCTCAGTATGGATTTGAGGGAAAGAGGAGGAAAGAACGAGGTAATGTAACCGCAATTAAATTTAATTGTTCTCATTAAATCAGCTTTTCCTTTTTAATAAAGATGCAGTATTTATTTTTATACTCAGGTTGTTTAGAAGGCGAAGGTTTTTAAAATGATTAATCAAACTCTGTCTCTTTGTGTATACAAAACAGTTATGATAGCTACACCGGCGGAAATGGAGTCGGCTAAAGTTCCGCCCAAGTTCCGCGACTTTTGTGCTCACAAGTGGATTATGTTTGAGAAATGCAAGGGTGACAAATTCCCGTTTGTTTACAGATGCCATCCCGAAAAACATGAGTACGAGCACTGCCAGTACGAAGAGTAAGTAAACTTTTATAGCCACATGCTAATTTAATGATTATAACTTTGGTCTGTATTGATATTAATTGTTGATTTATGATTTCACAGCTACCTTATCCGTATGAAAGAATTTGAGAGAGAACGACGGCTCCTTCATCGTAAAGCTCGAAAGGAAGCAAAGGCAGAAGCTGAGGCTAGGAAAGCCGCAAGAGAAGAAATTGCTGAGTGAATTAGCAGTAACACAAGTCAGTGAAGCAATTAAGTTTCAAAAAGAAAGTAGCGCTCTTACTATTAGGAAAACGGAATTATAATTATAACTCATATTCATGTCGTTTCCTTCAAAAATCAAGAAATGTTTTGTTTGACTTAACATAGTGATATAAGTTATTCTGTTATGCAAATAAGTTCGGGCAAATAAGTCAATTGCATAGGAGAATCTGTAGTTTGTAAATAAATGATTTAAATATTGATTTAATTGCACTTGTCCAATAATTCGTACATAAACAGGATTCCACTTCTGAATGTAACGCTGTCTTGATGATGTCATGAAATGTGACAAGTAGCAGATTGTAAAATTGTGCTGTACAATTTCTTTTTCAGATAAAAAGTTCTCCGAAGGGATCAGTCGCCTATAAGAATTCATGTCAGGAAAATCTTTGTGAAAGGCAAAATAGGATTTAGCTTTTTTCTTAGTCATCTTGAAAACTTAACCTGTTGAAGTTGAGTAACTTGAGTTAATTCATGAGCCTTCTGTACCCATTCAACAATGTCGTTTGTTGTTGGCAATTTCAGTCTCGCTAAACTCTCCTCGATATCAGTACTAGGTTGCAAATACTCCAACCAAAATTTTTCTACATTTTTCTGTGTATTTAAACATGACAAGTTTTTATTTTACTTTCACTTAATGTATGTAGAAATTGTAAAATCGTACGATACCAACCAGAAATGTCATCTTTGTCGTGATGTTCAGAGGCTGCATTTTCAAGGAACATCCTGAAGGTATCAATACACATTTAATATTGCAGTCTTCAAATTTCTTGTGCAGTTGCTTGTGGCCCTCGTAGGAGTCAATAATCAGTAGGCTAGGATTCGGAACGAATTTACACCACACCAAATCAACCCACTTTTCCAGACAGTTTAAGGAGGGTTCTGTTGATGAGTTATAGTAAACAATTGCTTTCTCTGGAGTAGTATAAATTTCGTCGTCAGTCTTTAAGTCCTGGCCCTAAAATTAGTACAAATTCAAGTAAACGTAAAATTATTATGAGTCATTATTAATTGAACATAAATTGTATTTGGAACCTCACTTTCACAATGACTAATGGCGGAAGCAGAGTACCATTGGCTAGAAGTGTCAATATCACAGTTGCATCGCAGTTCTTTATAGAAAGTTTTTTGAGCATGGACGTTTTCAAGGTTGCTTGGTCCTCTTCGAACTCATCCGTCTTCAATTTGTTGATCGGGCTTGAAAAACTTAAAGGAATTTCGTCCATACAACCAATTCGAATTTTTTCGTAATGAGGCAGAAGTGATTTCACTTGGATGCTGAATTCGTTCATCTGGGCTTCCAAAGGTGGAGAAAGTAGCCCTTTATAAATTCTCTCATAATTGAGAATTAAATGATTCCTTTTCAAAAACCGTAACGCCCACCCTGCCGAAGCCTTAAACTCAGGTTTAAGATATTTCAAAGCATTTTGTGCATATGCCTGTAACTCTTTGTATGAAATGAGTCGATTATCATCATAAACTTGCAACAGCCAGGTGAGTATCGTGGAATCTTCTTCCTCGTGCATTTTCTTTGGAACGTGGGGAGATTCTGAAGAAGTTTTTTCTATTCTCGCTTTGAACCTTCTGTACCATCCGTAAGAACATTCAATATTGAGGCGACCATGTTTTCTATAAACTTGGACTGCTTTGTCCCGAACTTCTGTACTGGTCACTTTTCGTGGCAATTCCCCTCGCATCCACTCCCGTAATTCGGCCTCCACCTTCCGGTCTATCTCTTTGATAGGTGGTTTACACAAATGCGTTTGGAAAGTGTTCAACGGCTCTTTGTACACTGGGAGTGTCTTGCGAAGCTTTGACAAATTTTTTCGCCTCGAATCTAACACCGCTGTCCGTCTTCGTGAGGTTGAGTTTGGCTGGCACTTGGCTTCCGTTACCCATTCAAAGATTCGCTTCTGCGAAATGCAAAATATGCGAGACGCCGTTCTCTGTCCGATGATTTCTGCGTACTGCCGAATCTCCTCTTTAAAACTTGCAGGATACTAAAAATTGATTTTGCAAAATATTATTAGAATGATAATTGAACAATTATTATAATTAAATAGTAAATAGGTTGTAATTTGCACAATGAATCAATATGCCCCTCTTACTCGTGCAATGAAAACACCGAACCTCTGCTTGCAAAACTCCCAAACAAGAAGGTTCGTTTTCGCAATTGTGGAAAGTAGTGCAGTTGAGAGTAAATAGGTTGCAATTTCCACAATGAATCAATATGCCCCTCTTACTCGTGCAATGAAAACACCGAACCTCTGCTTGCAAAACTCCCAAACAAGAAGGTTCGTTTTCGCAATTGTGGAAAGTAGTGCAGTAAAGCGTGTGTGAGGGACAAAGACAATTTTTGCACAGATTGTACCTAAATCCTAAAGAATTTTGCAGAGTCTTGTGGACCGAACTCAATACCATTACTAAATATTTCTTTATCCCAAATATTACTTTAAAAATTTTGATGTAATGACTTACTGATAACCGCTTTTGAATTTTGTTAGTTGACGATGAAGGCATTTCTGTGCTTTTATTACTTTCTGTTTTCATTGGAGTTGTTACAGGGTCTTACATTGTGATAATTTTCCATGAACCGGTTCCACCAAATTTTATACCAAGGAGTTATTGAGTGGGTGGTAGATGTAGATGTAGTTTGTGCAGGTATAATAACTGCTTGGAGTTGCTGACAAACTTTATCTTTAATGGTGTCGGGAGAAAGATGCTTATTTAATGGCTCCGATTCATTGGTGCGCACGTCTTTGAGAATCATTGCGATTTGATCAGCAATCGGATCATTTTTAGTCGGATGGTTATTAGAGGAGAATTTCTTCTTAGATGATAAAGCTTGAGATTTATTTCCGGTATTCAGTATTTCCTGGCGAGTTGTTGTAGATCCTTTTATCATTTCTCTTAAGTCTGATTGCCGCTTTGTATTTTCTATCCAGTCAGCTATTGTTCGGGGATGTACATTAAATTTGGCAGCCGCTTCAGTTACAGTCCGTTTTTTGCGTTTCCTCTTTTGCACTGCTTCATTGTTACTGTTACTAGATTGACATTCCGTTGGCGAGTCACTATTGTCACTTTCTTCGAATATGAACTTCAAAACTTTAGCTTTGAACTTGGGAGCGTATCTTTCAGAACCAAAATGATTTTTCGGTTTGTTTGGGTTTTTCAGTGAACTTGACGATGAGGATTGACTCTGTTCCATGATTATATGATAATGATATTATAACTAGCTTATAACAAGAGCCTTTTTGCTTTCACCGAGGCACAATTGTTTAGTTAGACTTTCGAGAGTTGAAACTTAGCGAAACATACATATGACAGAAAGGCTTTATGGAATGTCATGAACCAGACCATCTTGTATCTTGTAAACATATGCTTTCACTTTGATCCCAAATCCAGAACCGCTTTTTTCACAACAATGTGTAGAAATGGAAATTGTAGATGAGGTGACTGAACACAACTGAAAAGTGTTATTTATTCAATCAATTTATTAGGATTTTGTATGATTTTATGAATATGCGTAATAAATAATGCTTAAAAATGTGACTTTTGCATGGAATTTGTATTGTAATGTTTATTGAATTTATTCTTATTCGAATCGGAATCGTATAAAATTACAGAAAATACATAAGCAAAAAAATAATTATTTGTTTGAACTTGACGTGTAAATTACAGAGAGCTATTAAAATTGACTATTATGGTTTACTTTCTTTGAGCAGAAAATTTTCGCTTTGGTATGGGGTATAAAGGTACATTAGATGTCAGTAATTTGGTCATTTTATAGCTACACCGACAATATGGGGACTTATCATGTGCATTAACTTAGATTTACTATCTTGAACTTCGTTGTCCAACGAGAATGAGCTAATATCAACCTCCCTGAAGCCTGCCTGAGCAATGTCTTGGTCAATCCGGCGGAATTCACAGCCATCGTGAAGCCATCTCCAAATGCCACTCCAATTAGCTAATTTCTGTAGCTTCCACAGTTTAGTATTGTGCGCACCTAAAATGTGCTCCAGGAAGTAAAAATGCCCACCCTACATAGAAAAATGTTAGGAGCATTTTATATTTAATTTCATCTATTTTAATAAAATAGTGATTTAGTGGAATCGTTAGGTATTTTTGCTGTACCGGAACTAGGACTCTCCTAATCTCCTTCAAAACCTTTGGAACATTTTCAACACAGCACAACACTGTGGTGGTGACCACAACATCCACGCTGCAAGACACTACTCCACGCAGTCGCTCTCCAGAAGTCATGACATAATTCTCCAGATTGATGTCTGGGAATTTGTCCAAATTTTCTCTGAAATAGTCCTTAAAATGTGGGTTTGGATCCACAACCACAAGGCGGCATTGCTGCGGGTAATATTTCAGATTTGAGCCTGAGCCGACCCCAATCTCCAATATTCTTATAAGACCTCTATTTCTTAAGTCTACAAGATTCGAGTCGATGTCATTGAGATCTGCAAACAATGCTTTTTTGATTGGCTCAATAACCTCGTCGTGACGTTCGCTGAAGTCTTCAAGATATTTGGAACAGTACCTTATAGAACACAAAGTCAGCAAAATTAATACTTTAAAATTAACTCAGGTAATTCAGGTTTAATATATGTAACATTACCATTTTTTAATCACTTTCACTCTGTCCGTCAGTATCATAAACGTTAGCACGAGAATTATTGCTATTGGAAAGATGTATGCCCAAATTGTGTCTCGGATGTATATGTCCACCCGGGCCATTCCAAGTGTCTTAAATTGGTTATCGGTTCGGTTGTCACTTACAAACTTCCATCTGCTGTTTTAATTTTTTGCCGGTAGTCTCGCAAAAGCAATCCTGTAAGTCCCTAGATTTATAAATGGAGAAAACACAATTTTGTGTGTAAAGTCTAATTTGTCAAATGAAATCACGAAGCTTGGTGACCATTGCACCTGAAAATATTTATGGGATTAGATGAGAATAATAACTGATAAGAGAATCACAAATGACAAAGTGGACTAATCAATCACAACTTTGTGATATGACGTGACACAGTTTCGCATGTGAAGCGCGGGTGCTCACGTTAACCTGAACCTGAGTCATGCACGATAGTTTAGAAATATGAATGCACCCGTTTTAGTTAACACTTTGTAAATACGTTATAATTCATTTTTAAGTTTAAAGTATGTACCATTAGTTTAATTTTTTAGTTCTTAAGTTACATTGTAACACTAACCAATGAACAAATGAACTGATCCCTTAATGGCTCTGATTAAAGCGGTTTGCAAAACGGGCATGCGTTTTGTTGAAGTTACTTTTAAATGATTATTAATAATCACAATTAAAACCTGTATATAAACCGAGGAAAAGATTACTTTTCTTGTCCTCGTTTTCAAAATGTCTTGTAAATATGGTGTTTACTGACAATGTGAATGTAAGAATCGTCTTTTCAGCTGGTTTCATTGCAAGATTCCTTCATCATGAATCATCTAAGAATCTCAGGCATACATCATGATCACGAATGAGTAACTTGTAAGGAAAACCGGTGAACCAATATTCATTATGAATACTTGACTGAAAGCATTTATTTCTTTATACTCAATTTATCTAGTTTACATTTATGCGCAGTAATGCCGTGTTGACCATTATTCGTTTTTTGATGCAATATGCAAAAAACATACATAGTACATTTATTATAATTTTACATGTACATTCCATTTTTAACAAAGCACATTAAAACTACAATTAAAAAATGATAGGAAACTTTTAAAATAAATCAACACTCAACCAAGGAGTGTGTAAAATGTGAATCGTTATTTTGAAATATCATTTTCTGTAAACGTCCCTACACAAATTTTTACATGACATTTTGGGTTATCATGATTATGGCTAAGTATAATTGATTTTCAAAACTTCGACTTTTTTGTAGATTTTTAGACTGAGTTTTAAACAACTAAAGCTTAGAAAGGTAGAATGATATTTTCTCGGCGAAAAATGCACGCGCAATTTTGTGGGAATCATTAAAATGCTTAGATAGACCAATATCTGAATTTAATTAGAACGAACCAATTCCACTACATAATGTCACATATAATAATTCCAGTGAATTTCATTAGTCATGTCTCCACTTAAAATTCTGCTTGATTATCATTCATCAAAATATGATTTTCATTTTTGTCCACTTTCTCAATAAAACCGATTTTACAGTGTCGTGCCATGAATCATATTTGATATTGTGATGAATTTTATAACAACGATCCGCGTAAATATCAAAGAAGCAAGAAGCAAGGACCGCCTTTCTAAAAGTGGTTAAGATGTGAATACATTTAATATGAAGCCCGCATTGAAATAAATTGGAGAGAGGCAGAGTAGAAAAAGAGGAAATGAAATAATGGTAACAGACAGGGGCACAAGCAAAACGAGACGAGGTGGGAGAGTTACATAGTCGAGTAGGAATAAAAGAGTGACCATTCCACGAGCTCATATAAAAACATCCAATATTTTTACAAAACAAAATCAATTATTTTCACGAAAAAATATTCATTCTGATCCAAAAATTCTTGAGTAACAGGAATTTTGGGTTTTAACTGCCGTTTCGGAGAAAAAAATTAAAGGAAGAAAGCCTTAAAATCACTTTTCTACCTCTTTAACCTCAAAAATCATCCATTACATCGTAGTCGCATTCACATCCTCATAAAGCAGTAAGTTTTGCAGAAAATTTCCCGAGAAAATCCCTCAATCCAGCCCAACTAACTCTGCAATTATCCCGTGAAACTTTATTGGGAGTGATTTTAAGAAAAAAGTTTGGATTTTTTTCACAAACAATCACAGGTCACTTGGGTTCAGACAGGATCTTCGTGTTCGGAAGCGCCACCTTTTGGAGCGTCATTTCCCCCATTTTGGACTGAAAAGGTGAGGAAAAAATTATGCCACTTTCTTTGCCAAGCATTGCTCATCAGTTTTTTTGAAGCGGTTTTCATTTTAACGGGTCATCAAGGTCAGATTTCTCTTTCTCAAGTTTGTCTCCTCAAAAAGTCCCCGTAATTTGTTTTTCATTTCATATCCAGAGTTAGATACAGGCAAAGTTGTTTTCATCGAAAAGTGTAGCTGTGTGCAACATATGCATATTATCATATCATAGCTCAGTTTACACAAGTTACATACACTTGCTTAACAACAGTATAACACGGGTAAGATTCCCTCACATTGTGTGGGCTGAACTGAAGAGAGTATTTCCAATTTCAAGTTCGTTCTTCCTTCGTGTATTTGCATGTAGCTTTATCAAGCTAAGAACGAAAAGAAATAAGAGTTTTAGCTTGGGGTTGCCCAATAATAACCTTGTTCCATGGCTTTCGTGTAACTGTAAGGAAAAAACATGCGTTTACTTTTACTTTGGTTATCAGGCTGCTTCGTGCTCGCGTTCATGTCATAACGTAGCAAATGGTAAAAAAATTGTAAAATGCGTGGGACTGAACACTCAATTCGTAGAAAAGAGTGAACTTTGTATATTTTAGTGGAGCTGCATTAATACATACTCGAAAAATTATAATTATAGTTACAAGTTTGTAAATAACCGATAAGGCTTTTTAACATAAAAACGTTTTTCATAATGTGCGTGTTTCTTTGTTTGTGAACAGCAAAAAGTGGGCAAGTGAAATCACTTTGCTTTGGGACTTTGAGACATTTTGCTATTGCTGCTACAAGTGGATAGATAAGGTTCCTTTGTGTGCATAAATTACATAACTGTGAATGTTTCAACTTGCCCCAGAAGAATATCGCAGCAGTTGTTGACTCAACTTGAGTTCACAAAGGAAGGCTAGTCCTTAGGCACATCGGCGGCTACATTTGAATTTTCTGAGTTTTACTTGGGCGTCCTCCTTCTCGTCATAGGCTTTTAATTACGTTATGTTACGAGCTCACGATTTTTTTCCTTCTTCCTGCATTCAAGTTAGGGACTTAAACCGTCCATTTTTATTTACACTCCATTAACTAATTAGTCAATTAAAATTAAGAGTTGACAAGTCACTTTTCCAGAATTTTACGAGAGGTAAGTTTTCGAAACTTTTGCCTTCTAACTCCGAGTAGAGTTGCATGGGGTCGCTGCGATCAATCTGATATCAAATGCAACGTGTATTTACATTTTGAAAGTGTTTTTAACTACAAAGCTGGATACAATTAACTAACTAGCTGAACGCAAAATTTTGGAGAGAAAATTCTTGCAAATTATTCATTTCTGAAGTGACATCGTCATTTTCGAGTAAATAATAGCCAAAAGCATTCAAAAGTTAGATTTCCCTTGGCCCTTCCTTTCAGAACAACTTCAACTTTCAAGCAAGTGAAAATTACTTTGGAATTCCGGAATGCTTTTAATTATTTGTTAATGCATGGTGCATCAACAATAATGATGACACAAATCTCAATTTTGCATAAGAATCGTTAAATACAATTCATACTCAGTTCTGGAATTAGTTTTCAGGAAAAAGCATGATTACTGCCTTTATTTGAATTCCACTTTTGGAAACCTCAGTAAAGTCTGAGGATTTAGGTTTTAGTCTACGTTTTCAAACTGATGATTTCCCTAAGTAAACTTTCTGAATTTAATTTACACATTGTTTTTGTTTTTCTTTAATTTTAGAATTTCGTTCAATGATGGAGAGTGGGCGGCCAGGGGTTCCTGGTCTTATCCCAAGGACACAACACCAACATCAAGGGATGAATATGGGAGGTGGTGGTGGTGCTGGCGGTGGTGGGGGTGGTAGACACAGCTTACCACTGCCAGGATCTTCCAGCCAAAATCAGATGAGAATGTTGGTTCCTCGCAGACCTCCTACTGGATCTGGATCGGGTTCATCAGGAAGCGGAGGGAAGCGTAAGAGCCAGTGATATAATTACGCATTTTAGTTTACAATTAAGTTTTTCCTCATTCTTATGTGACAAAGACTTTTAAGCATAGCGTTTCTCTCGTATTTATTTAGTTATGCGTTTACGATGTCGTTTTCGGCCGTTACATGATACATATGTGAAAGGAGGCTGTTCTATTGATGAGAGCGCGGACGTGATATTTTTATGTGGTGATGGTCATCAGGTGAAAGCTCATAAAGTGATCTTGGCGTCATCAAGTAAATTCTTTGCCAATATGTTCGAAGGACAGGTAAATGCAGAAGTTTTCTTTCATTTTTTTATATTTGCATAGTTAGTTTATTAATTCCTAATTTTTAAATCTTTTTACTTGGCTTTTTTACATTTGCAGCCTGTTGGCGAGATCACAGTTGTTAATGTGCCAGATGTGAGAGTGGACATCCTGAAACTCATTCTTCAACTGACTTATCGTGACCGTGTTATAATTGACGCGCAGCAGCTTCAAGATGTTGGAGACTATCTTGGAATGTTTGGATTAGCCTGGGGACAATTTGTTTACGAAGATTACAATGGAGACGAACCTCAGACGAGTGTGGCAAAATCTCCAATTCCAATTAAACCTGTTGAGCTTCCTCGAAAAATCATTTACGTACAACGCAATCCGGCAGGGTCTCCACAAGGGCAACAACAAGGAGTGCGCCAAGTTGCTACGACGGGAAATTCCAACGAGCGTGAGCGTTTGCCATTGCAGCAAGTCAGTAACGGCACGGCGGATCCGAATGATCATCAACAACAACTTCAGCAGGTTTGTTCTGCAGAAATATTATTGCATTGTTTATTGAATTTTTTGAATGTTATCAACCTATATTAAGATTTTTTATGATAATCCACAGGCTCAGGCGGAACGTCACAGTCGCAAATCGAAGCTAACCACGCGAGCAGGAATCGAAGGGGAGGATATTGTGGAGCAAGAGGGCGAAGATGATCCGGACAATTTGACTCGTGATTGGATGTCACGACTTGGTAAGAAGGAATCACCACCATCTACTAATATGGTCACAATGGTCACCCAAAATGCAGGTGGAGCGCAACCCATCAAAAGAATGCGAACTAGCGAAGACCAGCTTCCTCAACAACAAAAGGAAGAAAATATTTGTTCAATTTGCAATACCAGGTTCCAGACTGAGGTGGCATGGCTCTGGCATGAAGAACGACACGTGGGCGCAAACATGTTCAAATGCAAATTTTGCGATCATTTGGCAAAAACTCCGAAATTGTGCTATGTGCACGAGAAACAAGATCATGGCTATAGCGGTCTTCACCACGCTAGTAGCACTGGCACTCAAAATCAGCAGCAACAGCAGAATGTCTCCGCAAATTCAGGAGTTAATGCTAATTCTAACGGTAACACTGCTACTACACACCCTCAGCAACGAGTAGTTATACGTACTCCAGCCCCAACTCAAACGACTCGGCCGATCCAAATCAGTCAACAAATTAAGAAACGTGTTCAAATGGCAAACTTAAATCTAAAGAAGTTCCAGGCACAGAAACAACTCGCAGCAGTGAAGCATTCTCAATTTGGCATTGGAGAGTCAACGGGCTTAGAGAGTTTGGACAACAAGAAAGTGAAGCAATTGCACTGGCTATACGTTTGCGAAAAATGCAACAATTGCGCGGATAGTTCGACCAAGGCTGCCAATCATTACGAGCAGTGCTATCCTGACAAGGAAAAGGAATTTGTCAACACTGTCACGAAATACAGACAGGGATTTTATGGAACCAGCATGTGTCCACTGTGCCCACGTCACTATCCTCACAACAATGGCTACATGATTCATTGCGGACACCACCACCCGCAATACCGACGTCTGTGCACTCTCACCGGAAGTGGAAATGATGAGCAGCTGAAATGCAACAATTGCAAGGAATGTTTCGCGGATCCAACTGCTTTCCATGAGCATTTGCAAGTTGGACCGGGACAGGGACAGTTTTACTGTGACGAGGAACCAATCGAGGAGCCAAATGATGAGCCTCCAAAATTAACCCCGAAAGAGAAGCCACCTCCGGCTCCTGCTGCAAAACCTAGAGGCCCAGGCCGTCCTCCAAATACTGGAGGCAAGCCCAGGATTAAACGCCCAGAATCTCCGATGGAAAGTAAGGCGTCCTACAAGGTTCAATTCCACACACCACCCCGAAGTGCTCGACTGGCTAGCCGTGTCCAAGCTGAGGCATCTGCTGAGGCGGCAGCCGCTGCGGCCAAGGTAAAGCCGCAACCGGAGGATGATAAGTTCCCACCTGTGGACTGTCCAGTGTGCGGGGACAGCGACTTGCCAAACATTTCTTTGCACTTGGAAACGAAGCATAAGGATTTGAATGTTAACGTGCAACGCATTTCCGCTGAGTTGTTGCGATGCAAGGGTTGCACCATCACTTTCGACATATGCGACCTGCTCGATCACAAAAATTGTCTGCAGGAAACGGAAAGTCCGGGCGAGACTGAGGCTGAGAGTGACGCGAGTTCAAGGAGATCATCCACTGGCATTGGGCGTCCACCGGTGAAAGCGGTGATTGTGGATGCGGAGTCGCTTCCGCCTGGAATTGGACGCTCTCCTATTGAAAGAATTGAAATTGATGACTTGCACTCCATTGAAGCTATTCGATCCGCATTAAAATGCTTGATTTGTGGACAAACTGCGAGGAGGCTTGGAGTGATTGCAGAATGCTTACGGAGCCACGGCGTTCACAGATGTGCTTTGTGCTTCAACTCTTACATCAGTAAGACGGACTATGGCCAGCATTTGAGGAAGTGCCATGGCTCGGGCTCGAACAAATTGAAATGTCCATTGTGCCCGAAGGCTTTCGCTAACGCGGGACAAACTTCCGGTCACATGTATTCTACACATTGGCTTCAGATTTTGAAAGAGAATGAATTGGCCCTGGCTAATGAGAGTGTGGATGTGGAGAACGAGAATAAATCTGATGCAGGCAACAAAACTAACGGAGGCGACAGTGGAGAAGGGTCTGAAAATAAGGGGAAAGAAATAGCAAAGACCGAAAATGACTCAAAAAGCGGGACTGAGCAGGAGGCAGATGAACTTATGGATGTTTCTGGGGAAGGATCTGAAATGGTAATTGACGAAAGCGCAGGCGAGGAGTTAGCGAATGACGAAGACGCGGAGGTAGTTGCAGGTAACGTTTTAAATAACTCCGATCAAGACCTCAAGAGTGACGAATAGTAGAAGTTAGTATCTTCTTAATTTCAATTTATCTTTGTAAAAGTTAGAGCTTTTCTGAAATTTTAGAATTTTATTACTATTATGTCATTATTAAATACTTCAATTTTCAATATTTAGAGTTATATATATAAAAGTTTATTGTAAGTAAATTCAAGTTTACCTTATTTTTATTGATTTTGTTTTCCTTGTCTTACTTTTTTGCTTTTTGTTAAATCGTGTGTAGGTTAGAGTTAGAAATTGGTGACTCAATTGATAAAATATCAATTTGATATTCAATTATAGATTTTGTTACAAATTATCGAGTACTAGGAAATGGAAATGATTTCATGTGTACGGCTACGCTTCCTGTCGAAATTTTAATGTCGTTAGTCGTGGTGTATTATGAACAATGAACAGTAGCATAATTAATTGGCAACTCCACATGATCGTTGTTCTGACCTTGTTACCCTCCTTTTAAATGTTAATTATTGTTAAGGTTCGTTTATAATGAATTAAATAAAACAAATAATGTATGTAAAAATTAATAAAGAATATTTAGACAATGGATGTCTGATTTGTAGAAGTTATTTGCATCTTCATCTGCTCCATTGATATTGCTATTTGTGAGCAGCTTTTATTTTTAACTATACTTTCGAACATGCATTCTTCAAGCTATTGTGAAGGTCAAATAAATATTTCATTGAAATAATTTTTCACAAACATTCATACATTCAATCCAATTACGATAATTGAGCCCTGTGTAACAGAGGGCGGCGCAAACTGCCAAAATTAACTAAACATTCTACTAAAATACATTAATTGTTTACGTAGCTGTAGTTGAGATCAGGCGCACGCCTGAATATCTCAGTAAGTTGAAGGTTTATCGTCCCACACATCTCCGTATTTATTTTTCGGTTTTGACTGATTATCTGGATAAGATGGCGCGCGTCTACATTGGAAATTACAACAACAAAAAATATTTTTATGGTTATGGTACAAACAAAGTTCAACGATATTGGAGGAAATTCTATAAGAATCAATTATCAAGTTAATGGTTCAAGTTTACCTGTCGTAACCACCAGAGTACAATGAATCTGACTGTTGGGACTGAGGTGGGGCACCAGGAGAAGATAAATTTCTATGTTGTCTATTCTCATAATCGATTCTGTTCTGCCTTCGCAGGTCTTCGTAAGATGTGGAAAGCTGGGGTCTTTTGGGTGGCAAATTCTCGTCGTCTAGCATTTGTTGCGTTGTGTCGTAATTTTGAGTTGGAGTTGAATGACTATAATCGTAGCCACCGTGACTGCTACTTCCCTCATTATCGAGGCTGCCCATCGGCCTGGTGTCCCCAACATCAGAATAGGTACTGGGCTTATTGAAGTCAGAGTTGGCGAAGGCTGGAGCTCCAACAACAGGTGCAGCAGCGGCGAAACCGGGCTCCAAAGACAATCTAAAAATTAAATTCTCTTTAAAAAAACAATTTTCCGTCTGATGCTATGTATGGTATTGCGTAAAATTAAACTTACGTCTCTTGAAAACCCATTCGTCCCTTTTGTTTCCTTAATATTTCACCCAACTGACTATTAGGGAGACCCATGAGCTTTTCTGCACAAGTTGACTGATAAGAAAATTTACCCAGAAAGTATCCTACCACCGACGCGAAAAACATCTTTGGACCAGGACCAAAACGAGTACTTGGCTTCAGATAACCTTTAAAAGACATTTTGAATAATTAAAGCACTTTACTTTTAACACGTAATCCAATCGATAATGTTGTTTGTTGTGGTTATGTTAAATGTGCAAAAAACATAGCAATATCAGGGTAAGGTCAAGGTGGCTACCATTTCGCACTCCATAATACGCGGTCAACCCTAAAGCAGTTCCAATCGGAAGGCATCTGTAGTAGAAACTCTCTCGGTTGCATTCTCGAAGAACACGTTGCTCCTCTGCAGTGAAACGATATTTCACCTAAAAAAAGTAAAAACGGCGAATTACGTAAATGCATATTTAAATGTTTTTTAAAAGTTAAATGCACCGATTTTAGTGCTTTTTAAACGTTTTTGACAACATAAACATACATGCTGCTGTTGTTGCTGCTGCTGCGGTTGTGCAGGTTGGAACTGATCTGGAGGCTGATAACCTGAGGCAGGTGGACCGGAACCTCCACCGCCTTTCTGTCTGCGGTCCATGGGTCCTGGAGCATCTCCACTGAAGGTGGGAATCTCCGTTATTCCTTGACCACCACCTCCAAAATATTCCTCGTGTCTCCCAGTCGGCATTATGTGCTTTTCAGATGTCAGACTTTGTATATATTACATGTATAAATATACTGTTTATTTTGTCAATTTAATTTACCACTACTTAACTAACACTCGTTAATATTAATTATGATTAATGATTAATTCATTCTCATCTCCGATAAGAACCATTACGAAAACAAAACTCACACACAACACAACGCAGTATCAGATAGATTTGATGTAAAGTAGTTCCCACTTCAGCCTTGAAAATTTGAATTGAAAGCGCGCGAAAAAGTTGGTCAACAGAGAACATGTGTGTGCGAGTCTTTGTTCATTTCACTTCATGCATTGGTGCATTGTAGCAAGAGAAAGCGAGTCTCAAGTCTCAACGCCGAGTGGCAGATGCGACGAGGTGTGCCACACAAAAATGAGATTTTGTACTTTTCACACAACTTGTGTCTGTTTTCTGTCACTTTCGGAAGTTTTGCTCATCGTCAGTGAATTTGTTGGTCGTGACAAGTCAAAGAGGATTTTCGCTTGTGAAGAAAAAATTAAAATTAAATCTCAATTAAATCTTAATTTGTCTTTTAATTCGACAAAAAAATGGCTGAAAAACAAGTTTCGAAGAAGAGGAAGGTAAATAAGTTTATTGTTTAATTAATTTTTAATTGAGAATGAGAAAGGTGTTTTTTTTAATCACCCTTTAATTTAATTATTGTAAGTAGTGAAGTTGAATTAAACCACGTGTTTTGTTTTGCAGTTTGTCCGCGAAGGATTATTCAAGGCGGAGTTGAACGAGTTTCTCATGCGGGAACTGGCGGAGGATGGCTATTCCGGCTTGGAAATTCGCGTCGCGCCCAACCGAACCGAGATAATCATCATGGCCACTAGGACGCAGAATGTGCTGGGGGAAAAGGGTCGTCGGATTCGTGAGTTGACCTTTGTGGTTAGTAAGCGCTTTGGATTTGTTCCTGGGTCCATCGAGTTGTATGCTGAGAAGGTCGGAGTTCGTGGCTTGTGCGCCATCGCACAGGCGGAGTCCCTCCGGTACAAGCTCGTTGGAGGTCTCGCTGTGAGGAGGGCGTGCTATGGTAAGGATTTTAAATATCGACTAGATTCTTTAAAAAAGAATTATTTTATTTTTTAATTCGACTCAGTGGTAATGTCATTTTTTTGTTTTTGAAATTCCCAGGTGTCCTCAGATTCATCATGGAATCCGGAGCCAAGGGATGCGAAGTCGTTGTGTCAGGAAAGCTGCGAGGTCAAAGAGCCAAGTCTATGAAATTCGTCGATGGACTCATGATCCATAGCGGTGACCCAACCAACCATTTCGTGGATACCGCAACTCGCCACGTCCTTCTTAGGCAGGGTGTCCTCGGCATTAAGGTCAAGATCATGCTGCCCTGGGATCCTAGCGGTAAGACCGGACCGAAAAAGCCACTTCCGGATCACGTGTCCATTATGGAACCCAAGGATGAGACTCCAAAAGCAGAGACCACCGTGGTGACTGCTGTTCAGCAAATCGCATCTATGACAGGTTACGGTTACCATCCAATGCCTGCTGCTTTGCAACAGCAACAGCCTTTTGAAGAAGCAGCATTGCCAATCTGTCAGGAAATGGCAATATTGACCTTATGATGTAGTAATTAAGTTATCTTTGTTACTTCGACATCTAATTGATGTCTGCTTTGTAATTTTCAGAAATTAAAAAATGAATGGTGTTTAAAAATGTATTCTACGTTTATAAGGGAATATTAATTTATTTTAATTTAGTTTCAATTCAAACCTTCACATTTAATTTAAATAGGCATCATATCATTTCTTTGCTGTCATCGTCATAATTTTCATACTCACTCTCTCAGAAGAAAAAGCAAAGACTTTTACTTTGACAATGCATCTCAAACTTGAACCAACTTAAGTGGTGCGCCGGAAGATGGAACAGGGAATAAAAATATTAACTCATAACGTAATGGTACTACTTTATCGGCACATTTCACTGGAAAGGTTAATAAAAATATTTTAGAGAATATAAAAAACGTCCTCTATGGACTGTGACAATGAAAAGTGGCCATTACTGAGGCATGAGGTCAACATTGACATTAATGCGGGTTCATATGGCGAGTGAGAATTGTGTTACAGGATATTAATTCTTTGTGTCTGTCTACGTGACATCACGGTTCACTGTAAAGTCGCATGTTCCCATCTTTGTCTTTTGAGAAAGAGAAGACGCCGATCCTAATTCGTTTGTCATTTAAATATTTTAAGAGTTTTGTGATTTCATGTTCATGTCGCCCCTCTCCAATAATTTTGCAGTCAAGAACAGAATTGAGGAAATATTGACGTCGACTATTTAACGATATTTAATTTGTAACTGAGACCTTTATCGCGTAAGAAAAATGGTTTTCCTGTAATAAAATTCCCGACATGAGCAAAGTGTTCTCATTTTCATCCACTTACTAATACCATATAATATCAGATGACCACAATACAATAAACCCCAATAACCAATATAATTTTACATGCTAAACCAATTTACTAAAGGAAACCCCCATAAAATGCCGCTTTATCACAGACTTCTCGTGTAATAAATGTGATTGTAAATAGCACTTTAAAAGTTCGAATGTCAAAAGCAACCTGTGACTCACCATGTCATGATGGTGAGGAAATCGAGGTCTCTGTTAAGACATGCTTATCATGAGAAGACTAAAGTTAACCAAATCCCAGGACAGATGATAATGGATCACATTTAAGTATTAAGAATTATTATTATTATTACTAATTACCTATATTTTACATATATTGTATTAGGTTAGTTGACAGATGAGTTGCTTAAGCTAGAATCAATATTTAATAATAGAATTACTCCAGTCCAGAATCAAATTTATTTTTGAGCGATGTTTGCACACTATCAGTAAAGTATCAGTCATTATGTCATCTTTAGAATGGGGTTGTTAAACCTTTTATTTGACTGTTCCTGTGAGCATCTCATTTAACATGTTAAGGTACTTTTCATGCGCTTGCTTTCTTTAAATATCTTTTATCGCATAATTAACATACTCCACTGTAGTTAGTAAGTGGTAATGGTGGTATGTGTGACAGTGTGTTATATGCAAATATGCCATCAAATTGTATAAGGTATTACGTGCGTTATCGCATCGCGTTAATTTTTTTTCTATTTTGTCTAATGGCTTTATTTATATTCGAACTTAAATGCTTTTCTAACCTTTTTACAGGAGCAGGTGCATGCGAGTTTCATTCTTGGTACATTGTATGTACCTACTTTTTTATACTTTTACTTGGCACTGGCAAACATATTTTTGCAAAAAATTACAATCTGCAACCCCTTATTATTTCCTTTAATGTATTTCGAAAATTATGTTGCAGAAAAATGTGCAAATTGACAAGACATGTTAACGGCAAATGCCACTTTACCATAAAACACTGCAACAATCAGTTTCAAAAATGCGTTTTAACTGTTATAGGTATTTAATAATGGTTTATGGCTGTTCAATGCAAATTTAATAGGGCATTTCTGCTGGCTTGTTGAAACCGATGGATATTTTTTAGAAAACTTATTTTGTATTCAAATAAAAGATTAACTCTGTTCTGCCGGTTATTCGTAATCAATAAAACAAGCGAGAATTTTTACAATTCTATCTCTAAAACCTCCATTCGAAATTAAGATCATTTTCCAGATTAGTTTTTGAATATCTCTTTTATAAGATAGATTTTTATTATAGACAAGCATGAAACAGTGTGTAATATGCAGCTTACTAATAAAGCATAATATGAGTAATAACGATGAAAATGATATGAAATGAATCCTTCTCGTCAAATGGAATCTCATTTATTTTTTTCCAGCTACGAGTCCCTTACAAGAGAGATTGTTTCAATTTGAACAACAATTTCCAAATTTTTCATTCGAGCAGGTTGACTTTGACTTGATATTTCATGCAACTCAATAATAAAATACCAGCACCAACCACCGGCTTTGGTGATTCGACCTTCATCATTCTTTTTTACACATCATCGACGTGGTATGTGGAATGGACACGATAGGGAGCTCAATAATTACATATTTTTGAGGATTTTTTATAACTGGCTTCGCTACCACCACTGAAACTAAAGACTAACGCTGAGTCGATTGAAAAATTCCAGCCAAATCCCAGAAGATGTTTAAGTCTCAAATCCTTCCTCAACTCAGGGGCTTCACTTTGGCAAAAAAAAATGCTCCTCAAGGGATTGCATTTAATAATAATGTAATGTAATGAAACAGAACCGCGATATGATAATCATAAGCATTCCACGTTCTTGTGTTCCAATACCTTGAAGCATTTTTCCTTTCGTCTTTTTACACCTTTCTCATAAAGCTTTTCTCTCTAATTCGAATGCCTTGGAGCAGGTTACTCAAGTCGTGTAAATAATGAAAGTCTCCGTATAAAAAGTGAATTGAGGAGACTTCGGAGTAGAAGCAACTCGTAACATGTTAAACACAGTAATATCATTATCGTGATGAAGCATCAAACAATCCTTTACATTTCGTAACGAGTCACCAATGAATGATTATCAAGTTAACAAAGCTTCTTTGCTGTAAGTAATGATGGAATCGAAATCCAGGTATCCCTCTCATTCCCATCTCCCATTATCATCGGATCGGTACATTTCTCAGCAGCAAAGAGTAAGTAAGTGTAATATTAGGATTATTACAGAGATTGTGGTATGCATAAAAATCTTTTCTCTTCGAAACATTCATCTATTTTATTCCCTCAATTTCTGGTCTCATTCTTTATTCCTCTTTCATATGTATTTAGTGCAAGAGCACTGCAATGCAATGAAATGGTCCTTCGGCCTGCTGGCGCCGGACTGTCCGTCCTTCCAGAAAAAGACTGGATTTTCTTCATTGTCCAAGAAGAAGGAATGAGAGGAGAATTTTCTTTCAGAGGAGGAAGATGCCTGCGTGCCTCTTGGAGAAATGGATCTACCCCAACATAAGAAGAATAATAATATTTTTTATGCAGAAACAACCTAGTCAACTTTTGGTAAAAACGAGCCTGCGTAAGGTTAGTTAAGTTTCGATGAAACATTTTTCTCTCTCTTACTCAGTTGCCGGGATTTTATCATTTTTATTCATTCCCTCTCCTTGTTCCTTGAAGAATGTTATAATATTATAAAGTTATGTACATTACATTACAAGATAATGTTGAAACACATGGAAAGATGCACCTTCTCTCTTCGGGGAAGACTCATCTTCTTGATCTCCGCAACTCACTACATCTTGAGCCCGTGAGGGCTCCTCAATCTCCTCTTCGTCTTCTTGTCGGTCGTTTTTCTTTCTCTTTCTTGGCAGTAGTGGAGGATGGAAAAAGCCAACAATATGGAAATGGCACTTAACAAGGAGAACAAGAATTAAGCGACCTACACTCATGATATGATCATGATCGGGCCATGCCATCACATCTCTCCTTTCCCATTCTTTTTTTTAAAAGAAAATTCACTTGTTCTTTCAGAATCTCACTCTTCAACATCGTCATCTTCGGCATCATCGACATCATCTTAAAAATATCAGCATGCTGCATCGTCTCTCCTCCTGTCCTCCATTCTTCTATTTCTCATCTCTCTTTGACTTCTTATAAAGAATTTTACCCAAAAATGCATTTGGGAAATAGGCGAGTCTAAGCATGCAATAATATCGTATTTATGAAGGTTGTTGAATGGAAGGATGTTAAGGAACGAACTGTTATTATGATTATGATTATTGTTGTCTCTCTTCTCCTAAGCGCATGTTTTCTTTTCTTGTTTTGTTCTGCAGAACACGTTCATAGACACAGAGAAGGGAATGTGTTTAGAAGAAGACTTTTATTTTATAATGTGACGGTAAAAGGAAGGAGAGAAACCTTCCTGGAATTCTGCTTTGTTCCTTCATACAAACTTATAAAACGGAGAGAAAAGGATCTCTGTTCCTGGCATGGCACTTTTGAGTAATCTGACCTGAAAATTAGTTACTGCCATCGTGAGCCGCATGTACAGATCTAAATATCTCCTTGAAGAAAGAAAGAGTGGCAAAGGCAGTTAAAGTTAATATTGAAAAGCGGTGTGAGTGAACGGGCTTCTTTTATAAAGCACATTTTCTCAAAATAATAACGTTTTTACACTACTTTTTACTTACCAACTTACCTTTAATAATAACAATAATAATAGCAGGACGACGCGTCTACTTGTCGGCTCTCGGTTTTTGTGAAACCTGAGGGAACATTCAGAGCCTTGAGGAATACGACTATTTATTTGTTGTTAGTTACCATTCTAGCTGCCTCTTTCCCTCAAAAACCTCACGAATGGAATGCATGTAAGTAAAGAGAAAAAAAAAATGAAATGAAAATAGTCGGAAGAGACACAGTGTCATATACAAGAAAAAGCTCAGAAATCATGTTTCGTCTTGGGAGAAATATTTCCTTATTTATTGCTTTTCTTGGAATGATTATTATTACTTTCAACAAGCAAAGCTCAAAGCGAGTTGTCAGTGTGAATGGGAATTGCATTCAATTTATGGCGATGATGACAGCGAATGTTGGTTTCACGAAATTAACGAGGCTCAATCCATTATTGCAGGGTAACAGCCCAATAAGACACAGGTTATTTTGGGAGGTCACTTTTAGCTCGACTTGAGAAAAAATAAATCTTAAGAAAATATTTCCACTCCATTTTGCAAGTACTTATCTAATTAAAACTGTCATAAGGCAATTATGTGGGAGATTAATGTTTTCTATTTCCTGCTCAGAGAAAACCTTGAAATACCTGACCTTCATTTTACTTTCAATAATACAAAACATTGAAAGTGAGTGAATTGACATTACGCAAGCACAACAACGTCAGTCACAGGAAGAAGTTTGAGTAAATAAAACGAATACGATTTTTGGTGAAAGTTTCCTGTTTGCTAATATTTAGCAGTGCATAGAATGAATAAGAATCCACGTGGAAATTTCATTTTTTCTTGTTGACACAGTTTTGAACGTGTCAAAGTGTGATCAACTTCCTACACAATACATGCACATTATCATAAACGAAGCGAGATTTTTCTAGGAAAAAGATTTTCAACTTTGAAAGACACGCTAATGAATACATCAAATTAGCATGATTTTGCAATCTCGCCATCTTAAAGGAATCGGCTTGTTTGAGTAAATAAGCCAAAGTCAAGCTACATATATTACAATGAGGTTAGTAAATCAAGCCGTAAAACAGAATAAATACATTTTTTTTAGCTCGAACACAACTACAAGTGCTAAAGTACGTCTCTGACTAAAATTGATTTGTTCCTGGCATGACATGACCTGTAAATTCTCCTTAAAGTAGATGTGACACACACGCTTGTTTTTGGAATTTTTCCATCTAGTACAAAGGAACTACAAACGTTTTTTTTACTTTATGCTCCGGTTGCTTAATAAAATCTGAAGAAATCTAGCGTAGTTTCATCAAGTCCAAATGAATCATCCATTCCCCAGTAAAAGTCTTGCGTCTTCAGGTAAAGGTGTTATGTCGTAATTTATGAGTCGTAAATTTACCTGCTGTAAAACGAA